>MU280251.1:0-156015 GCA_022385635.1 Xylaria scruposa | reverse complement strand
TTTATTTATTTAAATAAATATTTTATTAATTATTTTAATATAATTAATATTTTAATTATTTAATTATATAAAATTATTTTTTATTAATAATATAATTTTTTTTTAAAAGTTTTATTATTTAAATAATAAATATATTAAAATTTAATTAGTTTTTTTTAATAATTAATTTATTATAAATTTAAAAACGTTAATTATTTTTATTATAATTATTATATATAAATATTATTTATAAAAATTTTTTTAGCTTTTAAATTTTTTAATTAATTTAAATTTAATAATTATTATATTAATTATTAATATTTTAATTATTTTTTTAATTATTATTATAATTAAATTTATAACTTTTTATTATATTATTATATTAAAATTATAATAAAATTAGTTTTAATAATATTAATAAAATTAAAAATTAATTTTTATAAATATATAAAAATTAAAAAAATTATAAATTTAAATTTAATAATTAAAATTTTTTATTTATAATATTTAATATTAATTTAAAATTATTAAATAAATTAATTTTTTTTTATTATAAATTTATATTTTTTTAATTTTAATTTAATAATATTTAAATTATAAGTTTAAAATATTTTTAATTATTTAATATAAATAAAATATTTATATTATTTAAATTAATTTTATAATTATTAATTTTTTTAAAAAAGTTTATATAAAATATATTAATATTAGTTTTTTTTTATAAGTTATTATAATTTTAAAAAATATAAATTTTATATATAAAATAAAAAAAATTT
Source organism: Xylaria scruposa (assembly GCA_022385635.1). Taxonomy (NCBI): domain Eukaryota; kingdom Fungi; phylum Ascomycota; class Sordariomycetes; order Xylariales; family Xylariaceae; genus Xylaria; species Xylaria scruposa. Next base: position 155,260 of record MU280251.1, on the reverse strand, counting down.
TTAATATTAAATATTTTTTAAATTATTATTAATTTAATTATTTATTTTTTATTTTATTATTATATATTTATTATTTTATTTAATATTATAAGTTTAAAATAATTTAATAAATTAATAATATTATTTATAAAATAAATAAAATAAAAAGTTTTTTAATATTTATTTTATTAAAAAATATTTATTAAAATAAAATTTAATTTAATTATAAATTTAATATTAACGTTATTTTTTAAAATTAAATAATTAAAAATTAATAAATAATAATATTTAATTAAAACGTTTAATAAAAAAACTTCCGGGCTTATAACTTATTAAAAAATAAAATATATAAGCATAATATTTAACTAATTTATTTAATTATAAAATAGTAGGAAAGACCTGCTTATATATACAGAATGCCTTAAGACCCTTGTATAGTATACGCAGTAACTCCTTGACCTAATATACGTTCAACACCCCCTTATAGGTAGTTCTATATGTTAGCCTACTGTTACGGTACGTATATAATAGTTGCAGGCGGATAAGTCGCTCGACTTGACAATGTTCTATGTTTTGATAGTGTCGTGGTTGAGTGCTGTAGTTCCAGTCCGTAAGACCTACCTAAATATGTTTTATGTTCTCCTCGGTTCCTTGTACCTTGGGAGGAGCACATACTACCAGCTCCTTACCTCCTCGGTGACAACTTGAATGAGATAAATAAAAGAGCGGGATCGGCGCAAACTCAGATCATACCGTTTAGACTTTTATAGTCGAGTGTATCTTTTGGGTAGACCTATAATGATGAAGCGTAAAAGTAGTAGTTCACGAGCCCTGAATTCGAAATGGCTGGACTAGTTTCCCTGGCCTCCTATTTCTACACGGTGTCGCCGAAATAGGACTGAAAAAGGCAGGCGCATTTAGCTTAAGGAGAGCTGAACAGAGTCATTAGGTGACGCCACCGCCGGGGCTTCAGAGGTTCTTCGACAGCGAGCTTACACTCTAAGTCTCATCTGCGACTAAAAGACGTTTCTACATTAGCGAGGGTTGCTAACGGTTAGCGCATAGATCTAGGTCCTCATGGACCCGCTAAGAACAAAGGGGCTGTTAATCATGAATAACTGTGTTACGTCAGGCTTTAATTGCTGGTTCTTAGGAATACTTACAACGTAGGATTTATAGCGGCCCGAAATGTCGATTAGCTCTACTTCGAAACCTATGGGTATTATGATACCGTCAAACGCTCGACTTGACAACATTCTACCTTGTGGTTGTATCATAGTTGGTGCTGCAGCTCTAGTTCAGTGATAGTGGGCTCACATGGGCGTTTGGGCTGTTAAGTTTTGAGCTGGAAAATGCCAACCTTATGCTAGATAGTATTGATGGTGCGCTGTCAATTGGCACGCCTTAAATCGCTACCAAGTTGACTGATAGGAGCTGAAAAAACATGAATCTCGATGATGGCTAATGCAGCCGCCTCAATGTCCGGATCAGGAAATTTAGAAGATTGTAGAAGATGGTGGACAGCAAACTTTATGAGATGGAGGGAAATTAAATGTTATAAACATCGGTCAGCTTCCCATATATCACTCCATATATCGATATTATCATACAACATCACAGGCGTCACGAGACATCTTGATTAAATGATGGCACTATCTACGGTTTTCATCCGTATGGCTTTACTCGCGCTGTCTGTGTCAGCCAAACCGTTCGCTGGTATCCAGGTTGTTCAACCTGATCGCGTCCTTGAGCGTGTCACACCTACCTTGACTGGTTCTGCTACAGCTACACCGAGATCAGGCGAATATTTTGGACCCGTCGTTATTGATGGCGTCACTTACTCAGTTCTTTACGACACCGGTTCCAATGCGCTGTAAGTATGAACTACCTTAACTAATCCATGCTCTAAACTAAGTTTTATGATTTATTAGATGGATCAAGAATAATAACACAGCCGTATCAGGTCCAGGATTTTCTGTGACCTACGGTAGTGGAACCATTAGCGGAAATGTCACTAGCGGTACTGTATCCATAGCAGGATCAACTGTCCTGAACCAACGCTACGGAGTCGCGACATCGTGGAGCTCGGCGTACAATAGTTACGACGGTATACTAGGGCTTGCAAAGAGCCCAACTCAACTCGGCGGCTACTCCACTTGGATGGCCAACGCCATGCCCCTGTACAAGCAGCCGCTTTTCGCAGTTAGCATGCCACCAAGCGGTTCGGCCATCTACACCTTTGGATACGACGACACGGATCATGAGAACGGCCCACTAGCTTTCAATCCAACTACTGACTCTTCATCTCTGTGGTATCCGAAGATAACCAGTTTCAATGTTCCTGCCAACGATACATCAATGGGCTGTAATATCGACAGCGGGACCACGGATATTATCGTTCCATCATCTATCACGTACGCCTTCTGGAATCAAGTCACTACTGCGACCACCTCAGACGGCCAAAAGTGGACATTCCCCTGTTCTAACAGCGGAACTGTACCTAACTTCTCGGTTACTATTGGAGGTGTCAAATATACCGTAGCCGCCGCAAACACCTATTTTCAGGACACCCCGACACATGGTGTTTGCGGCTCACGGCTTCAGGGCAGGCCATCTGGCTGCATTCTCGGACAACCATTTTTCTATAGTAACTACGTTGCGTACCATTATGGAAATATGACAGTTGGCATAACAGGGAGGAAGTGATCAGTGGCGAGCGTAAATGGGTCGTTAGTTAGTTCATTGTGGAGCAGACATGATGAGCAGTCGTATAGTGGAAGCGAACTCCTTGAGTGGACTTCTAGTGAGTTGATTAACTTCATCCAATGGCCAATCTGGCAATCGGGAGATCGAAGATCACCCCATACGTGCTGTCACATCTAGGGATATTTCGGTGCGATGATACTACTATTAGAATGCAATCGACGGTAATAGAGTAGTAGGATCTTGTTCTATATGCTTCAAGTAATTGCTGATATTTTATGATAGTCTTGAACTCCAAAGTTGGTACATTCTTAGATGCGTTTATAAACTATGGTAGTCCTAGTCATTGTCCTAGTCATTGCCCTGATTAGACACATCATTTAATAGCTTTACTATGTTCTACTCACGATAACTACGTGAAATATGGCTTGGAACATAAATGATTGGCAACAAGCCCACTAGGAATATATAAATATATGTCATATATAGGTAGGCAACTATAAGTTTTAGGAAACGTATGAAAGACTACCTACCCTACCTGTTAGATTCAAAAGCTGCGATATAACGATATCGAGCTAAGGGATACATATAGGATACCAGAAATACTTTAACGCTTGCCCTACCCCGCCGTAACTTTGGAACTGCTACAATGACGAATACCAAGGCTCTCCAAGTCTACGTTTCAGCATGGCACCTAATCATAAGATCGCTGTAATCCAACTCCACCCCAAGGTAAGTACTTACGGACACTTCCGAGTTTTAGATACTTGGCTACATTAGAAGCACCAGGGGTATCCCAAATACATGAGCAGTGGGCGACTTGGAGCCGCATTCTGGCACTCCACAGTTCATGCACCTTCGAGAACTATCAACTATACTCTCAACGATATTGTACTAACGATTCATTTAGCCGTTATTGCCAACTCAAAACTTCGAAAAAGCCGAATCCTTTTTACGAGAATCGGCCGCTCAGGGGTGCCATCTAGCTGTATTGCCCGAGTATCATCTGACCTCATGGGTCCCTGACGAACCGGGGTTCAAGGATTCATGCGCGGATTCTCATATATACCTGAAAAAATATCAAGATCTGGCAAAGGAGCTCAATATCTCCATTGTCCCTGGAACCATTATTGAATCACAGGGCGACTCCCTGCAAAATATTGCCTACTTCATCTCGTCGAACGGCGAGATTGTGGGACGATACCAAAAGAAGAACCTATGGCATCCAGAGCGTCGACACCTTGTATCATCAGCTCACGAGCCCCATACAGCTTTTGATACACCCCTGGGGCGTGTTGGCTTACTTATATGCTGGGATCTGGCCTTTCCCGAAGCCTTTAGAGAACTCATTGCGGATGGTGCACAAATTATCTGCGTGCCGACATTCTGGAGTATGCGCGATGTATCCGACGAAGGCTATGCTTTGAACCCCGACGGCGAGGCACTGTTTCTGAATAACACAGTCGTAGCTCGTGCATTCGAGAACACATGTGCCGTCATACTCGTTAACGCTGGCGGTCCACCTGAGAAGGGAGAAGCAACGAGCTTTGCGGGCTTGAGCCAAGTCGCTGTGCCACATATAGGGGCTTTAGGACGATTAGGCCGCGCCGAGGGCATGTCAATTGTCGATCTAGATATGGATGTGCTAAGAGTGGCAGAGGAAAACTACAAAGTCCGGGAAGATAGTAAGTTTTCACCCAAGCAGATTCCTCGACGTTTCTTTCCTGGACCGACTTTCCAATCTTCGCCCGTTGGATATATCCTCACCCACGAACTAGGCTATTCTCACATATTCAATGACTAACTTGACTTTTAATAGTGAAAGCTGAAGGGTGGCACTATGCCTATACACGAATTCGTGATGATGCAAGATTGTAAATATGGCATGCGCCTTGTTTTCTACATGTGCACTTTCGCGTGATCCTCCATGTTATATTCTACGATTCCAGGTCGTCGTTATTTGTTGATCTTGTGTTTTCACTGGGAACTCTTTCCCTACTTATATTCGAGTCATTCAACATTGCATAACATAAGCGATAATCAGGAGATCACCTTTAGCACATGCGAAGAGGTCTACTGTTTAACCATTTATTTTAAAACGGATTACCTTTCAACATTCCCTGTAAAATTATGTACTTGGTTTATCGATCACTGTCTCGCTCTTCAACCCATAATACTTAGACCTAAGCTGGTGGGACATGATACTTGGATTAATCAGTAAAAAAAACTTTCGGTGAATTCTAAAAGAAATATTGCCTCCATCCCGGATCGAACGAGAGACCTTGTCATATCTTGTAATACAAGTGACACGCGCTACCACTACGCCATAGAGGCAATTGATCTCGTGACTATGGTCATAGCCATCGTGAGTATCAATAATACGTAAAGTCTTGGACGCAATCCTCAGCGGTTAGGAATTAATAGCTAGAAATCAACTACTCACTTACCGACCTACTAATCTATAAGCCCTTATTTGCTTGCATATCAGTTCTGGCGCCGGATTACCGTGTTTAATTGCATGATTATAAGAGTTCTGAGAAATTAGTACCTGGACGTGAGCGGAAATAGCGCGCTGGGCTACAAGGATGCATCGCAGTTTACCTACTGGGAGTTTTGGTGGAAGGATAATACGTAGATAGGAAAAGGCATAATCAATTATATCTGGATATGTTGCCTAATGTGTATACACAGCATTAAGCCCGTATGGGGAGTTTAATCAGTGATAATTTGTCGCCTTATGTAACTAGAAGTGCTTAAAAGGGCATTCGTACCATTAATTATTTTAACAGCAGATTCCATAGCTTACATGATCCAATAACGTCGCCTGTTTTTATTTGCTTCAGTCTCATACAGCTGTCTTACTTATCAAAGTTAACATGTATCATGTATAGTCAGATACCCCAAAGTTACAGCGACCCTCCTAAGCATTGCTTATTAAGATAGATTTCTGTGCGTCGTGACGTGGCAACAGCGTAGAGGCTCTCGGAAAGTTTCAACAGCATAGCTTGGTGTACCTGGTAGGTATGTCCCAGGTAAGTTTAAGTCCTGGGAAGATCTGAGGTACGCGGGGTTAACCACAAATAAGTTCGTGAACAAAGATCTGCCTCCTACGCCGCATTCCAATTAAAAAAGCAGACATCAGGGAGCGAAGTCCAAACAGTGAATTATTACCGTGTTCCACGCGCTCTGATCGAATAGGTATTGATTTCCGACCCGCCGGTATTCCGTCCAAATCAATCATTATAAGCAAAACTCAGTTGCTGATACTGTTATGTATTAGATCGCCGATCGGCAGCATGCCGGTTCCCGCTCAAGTGCCAAGCTACGCATCCAGATCTCGTCAGAGTCCGACTGTACATCCAAGCCGCATTGATCCAATGACTTTCCTCACCTGTGGCGATAGAAACCACAGCTAAAAATAATGCAAACGCTCGCATTTTATTAACTTTCCTAATTGTGCCTTCATACTATCTAGTGCTGTTGATGTAAAGTATGTACAAATACTGTTTACCTATAAGCCATAGGGTCATCATTCTCTCCGTCCACCTCTTCAGCCGCATTTAGTATTCCATGCCTCCAATTGGTTCTGGTTGGTTAATACCATCCCTAGATTGTGGATAGGGTCCCATCATGTCCACTGATTTGTCACTAATGTGTTCTGCATAACTTCACACATGGTTTGTCGGCCGGTAGCCAAATGCTCCATTGGCTTCGCCCGGGCCGCTATTCGCAGCGTTTTCTTGCCTACCTTTGGTCACCTCCAGTCTCTCTCTGGATCTTACAGCTCAAAGTGCCCATTCCAGTTGTACTCTTACCTGCGCTTAAGGTATCCAGCTGCACACCGTTGGCCGAGTTGAACGAAATACAGTAGAAACATTTATCTTAGTAGGCTATTTCTTACAAGTACTGGTAGTAACATGTATCAGAATAATGACGACAAAAAACAAACATGCAAAAGTATAGAACCCAGAGCGGTTGCTTTAAACAATTGTCTGCGACTCACATCCCTACCATCCTTGTAAGAGCTAGTGCGCTGCATGATTTTTCACTGGCAAACCAACTGGCGACTCCACAAGGGGAGGTACGAGCAAGCAAACTGAACCGCCGCTCCTACACGATATTAACGATACTTACATCCCGAAGTCCCTGCCTTGGCTGCATGCAGGCTTTGCCTTGTGGGCCGCGCAACATCGATTGTCGACAAGGCATCGAACCCCGGATAATTAGGTCCCAAGTTTTCGTATCACAGAAACGCTTGAAATGTATCTCGGTATCTTACTAGTCTTGTCGTTTGTTTCGACGAGAAACCGAAAATGCAGTTTGATGTCTCAAGGGTTTCTAGCTTCATAGGCCTTTGAGATCAAATGGTTAAGCGCCCGCGTTAGTCGCGCGGCGTACCCGATGCTACGATGCAGAGCTGAAGTAAACCTTTCTGATATTCTGACGACATTCACAGCCTTGAGGCTGCGCATGAACTCAAGATCTTGAAGCATGCATAACATAGCCCCTATAGCTGTGCAGTGATCTGACCTTAAAGACCACAGGATGTTCCGTATTCTTCCACGATTATCATCGCTTTCAGCCCACAATCTGTTACCATCATCCCCGTTCTTCACTCAAAGCACTCTCATCAAACTCCAGCATGTATAACCCGTTCCGTACACCAGTCCCTTTAACAAGGCTGTACTTTGCCTACGGTAATAACCTTTGGCTGGAGCATATGGCCAGTCGGTGTCCGGAGAGCGTCTACGTTGGGCGCGCAGTTTTACCGGACCATCGCTGGTACATTGACCGAAAGGGTGTCGCAAACATAGCGCCTCATAGCGGATCAACAGTCCACGGCCTGGTTTTTGAAATCACCGCCAACGACGAAGTCCGTCTCGATAGAAGCGAACGTACAAACCACGGGCCTTACACCAAAGAATACAAACGTGTCAATCTCTATGAAGTACCAGAGTTGCAGACGTTCACTCAACAGTTGGTTAGAGACGGAGGCCCGAAGCAAGTAGTCAAGAGATTCCGATATTCGATACCAACTATTGAGAAACACGGTCAGGCCGACGTTCTGGTGTATTTCAGCCGAAGTTTCGTCCGAAATGGTCAGGCTTATGATCATTTCGTAGGCCAGATGAACCATGGTATCAGAGATGCGATATCTCTAGGAGTTCCTCAGGCTTATTTCAAGAATGTTGTCCGCAAATGGATTCCCAGAAGGGAGACCCTATATAATTCGATTGAGGGACTGAATCAACGCGCCCTAGTCAATTATCAGGTCCCTATATTATCAGGAAGACATCCAATCAGAACCACGGTCGACCGAAGGTTCACGAGAGAGTTGGGGCATGAATGGGACTATCAGACACCTCACCTTATCATAGAGGTGCGCAATTGTTGATTTGGACAACCCATAACGATCTCGGATTCAAGCACTTTCACGTACCAGGGAGCATAAGATACATAGGTCATACCCCAGTTTGCCAACATTCGTTTGTATTTTGTTGTTCTATCGGCATGGCTTCTTTTAGATTTATATTATTCTGTTTTATATTGGTGTTTTAAAGAAAGCGTAGGATAATATCGACACGGTAGAGTGTATGGAATACACGACAATGTAATTCCATGAAGGACATTGTCTTCCACGCCACGACCCTTGCCATCCTAGCATCCCCATATGATAACCTATTGCCGTAGTATGGGCTCTATCACTAAAACTTCCTTAGTTCATATAAATGAAAAGCCATAATATGCACCTTCAATAAAGGCGGGGGCTAAATGACGTCGGTGTCCCCTGTAGTTTGTATCAGTCGAGGTTTTGATGATATTCCAGCATTCTGGTAAAATGTTATGTGATATCTAGCGCACATTTGATTGGTATCGAAGACATTCTAGTACGGCAGTGCTAGGAAGAGGATTCGGTGAATATTTGGCAACCTGAGACTGGTCAATGCAGGTCTCATGCATGCAGTCAAATATGAAAATGGCGGACGTCTCTAATATCCAATGATAGAACAGCAGGCTACTCAAGAGGTCGCGTCTCTAACCCTTGCTCTCTTCATGGTCGCGTCTGGCCACCCAGCAATCATTCGATTAAGATAAGTATCAGATCTATTAGCTGCATTAAAGTGAAACGAGAAACATCATTAAATCGGGAGTAAAATCCCGAAACCAGGTAGCTCTCTACTGCAAAGAACTAATCAGAAAAGGGGGAGGGTAGTAAACTTTACGAAAAAAGACTTGATAGGCTCATTTAGAGTAGGTGGGTAAGCCTGCCTACCTACAATGTTGGATAAGCGAATGGATATTGATGTTGTAGAACATAATAGAGTAAATACACTGCATTCCGGTCACCGTGAGGGCTTAATTTTCCGTATCCTACATATCTCTCCTCTTAATAAAACCTCGTTCCGGTTACTTAATCAGGTCGAACACCCGTCTGCACTCACCACCACCGAGCGGAGGTGGCGTTTGGGAGATATGCTGATAGGTTGGTGCCCACTGCCTGTCCTGCAGGCTGTAACGTGGCGGCTGAGCAAATATTCAGAGCGCTAATCAATGACGATCCGCCCCCACATGCTCTTATTCTGACAGCTTATTTCTTTTTTCTGTTCGACTGTCTTTAGGCCCCCGGTGGCTCGTTTTGCATAATTGTGAAAATGGCCTCCCAGAGAAATGGTATGATGGAAGACCTGTGAAAATGATAACTTAAGGTATGTTATGAACTTCCGAGATATCTCTTACCAATGAATCTCAATGTATCGACAAAAGACTATTCCTCATACAGCCATCATCTCAGCCCTAGATGACGACGGATGGATCGATGCAAATCAACAGCGATACAAAGCTCGAGGCTAATCAAACTAATTAGTAAAGTCTCATGCGATTCCAGCATGCCGGGAGATACTGGCTTCCTGATGTTGTCGGCCTACTTTTCGCCGTCTTGACCTTCATGGCTAATTATCATCATCCTCCTCACTACTCGGGAGACTCAACCTCGTCCTTACTCAACATCATAAGGGCTTGAAGATTGGACTGTATATGAGATTTCTATGTTTCATTAATATTAAGAACATGAAGCCGAGTGCCGAGGAGGTCAAGGTTCTCTTGTGGAGGGTCGTTGGTGGGAGCAGGAACGAGTGAGTATGTGCGGGGGAGATGGATCTTATGGGAGGCTACGCATAATGAAAAGGTGCATGGAAATGAATTGTATGAAAAAGAAGAGGTCTTCCTAAGATCACTCGTAGCTTATTCAAATGATATGGAAAACAAGATTCTAGTTACTCTTAAAAGTGCTACTTGCGTAAGGTATCCTCTAGACTATAGTCTACCCCGATCTATCTATAGGCAGGATCATATCAAGCCCTCTTATCTATGATATCTCTTTCCCTCGGCCTCGCAGAAATTTTCTGCTAGAAAGGGACTTCATCTTTGAGGCGTGGTGTGATTCCGTCTATTCGTGGAAATGCCGTGTGCCGTTACCGTTGCTATGGCCGTTGCAGGATGCAGCGTGTCGATGCTCCTGCTCCCTCACTTCCTCAAGGCTCTCTAGAACGACATCATACAAGCGTCCCGACCTAATTGACTCGTAGATCCGCGTGTTATACAGTCCAATACTCGGTGTGACACCGTCCAGGGTTGCCGCCTCGGTTGAAGCCAGATGTTCCTCGCCCAAGAATGGGATACCAAGATCCTTTCGAATGAAGCGGTACATACGTTGTGAGGCATTGCCGATATGGGGAGTCGCATCAGGCGGCGTATCTTTCCGGCCTTCAATCTCGATCGTACGCAGGTCGAGCGCTTGACACAACGCTAGGAGGTGCGCCGAGGCGATCTGGGATAGCACGTCGACGGCCTCGAGCGTGTAGCGGGCAGATACGAGCGCCAGAGAGTTGAGGGACTGGTTGCCCATCTCAGCCGTTTGCACGTGCGACCCGACGGGGTTAGCCAGGAAGCCTAGCTCAGACGTCAGACCGGCAACTACGACGTCGAGCCCCTTGAACAGGAAAGAGTCGTTAGCATCATCAGAGCATAGGTTAGGCGGCAGGCCCCAGTTAGTGGCTGGATTGATCATCTCGGTGCACTGAGTGAAGAGCATGCGACCGATGGTTTGTAGGCCTTGACGCAGCTTCTCGGCCGCCGATGTGACGGCGCGCGCCTGGAAATTGCCGCCGTGGAACACGCGGCCCGTCGCCACATCGATCAGCGGGTTGTCCGTCACCGAGTTCAGCTCGACCGTTAGCTGGTCGTGCGCCAAGCAAAAATCCTCGAGTACGGGACCAATCCACTGGCTGGCCGTGCGCAGCGAGTAGCGGTCTTGCCGCAGCGTCGCGACGTTCTGGCTGTCGTGTCGGTTAAGCAACCGCGAGCCTGCCAAGAAGCCCTTAATGTTCCGCGCACTGTCAATCTGCCCGGCGTGTGGCCGCACTCGCGCGATGAACGGCTCGAAGCTCTCATCACTACCTCGTAGTGCCTCTACACTCATGGCCGTTAGCACTTGCGAGAGCGCCGCGAGGTTGAGAGATTCGTGCGCCGCGAGAGCCGCTACCCCAGCCGACACGGCCGTACCATTGACGATGGCGAGGCCCTCCTTGGCGTGCAGACTGATGGGTGCTATGCCGGCCTCCGACAGGGCGATGTCGGCTCTTACCACCCTCCTGGCCCCATCTACATCCCGTGGGCCGGCGAAAGCCGTAGCGGATGGCTTGCCTTGCATCAGGGCACCGATCCATGCGAGCGCGCTGAGGTCCCCGGATGCAGAGATGCTCCCACGAACGGGGATGCGCGGCACGATATCCTCGTTAAGGAGGCTCATGAGACATTCCGCAATGTCGACCCGTATGCCCGACGCACCGCCGGCGAGGGAGTTGAGGCGGATGAGCATGGACGCACGCGCCCACGACTCCGGCATGCAGGTAGCGGCAAGCGGGTCGTTGAGCGGAAGCGAGATGATTCTCACCGGTGTGCGCTGCTGTTGCCTGTTTAGGTCTTTGCTTGGATGGGTTTCGCCGTTGCTTTGGCTGGAATGCCCATTGCTGATTGGGACGGGCTCCTGCTTGCCGTCCGCGACAATTCCGCACGTCAGGTGAGTGATTAGGCTTTGCTGAACCCTCTCAACATTGTCGGATCTCGTGTCGGCGCTGCCCCCGAATCCCGTGTTGACACCGTAGATGACATCGCCCTTGGCGATCTTCTCTGGGACGATTTTGCTACAAACTTCGATAGCGTCGATAGACTCAGAAGTGAGCTTCACATGTGTCAGGTCCCTCGAGACTGCCACAACGTCGGCGATAGTCAAGCTCCTTCCATCAATGGCCAGCGTTGCCTTGGCGTACGACGAAGGGTCGCGCCGTTGCGATAGAACCAAGTCCGTGAATACTGAAGTGGTCATGTTGGTTCCGAAGCGGAAGCGCAGTTAGAAATTCGAGTTGTCTAAGAATCAAGGATGTATAAACCAGAGTATCCCCATTTCACATTCTTCTCGCTCGAACGGCGTTTCTTAGTTCCTACTTATAAGACGCCTCCCTGGGACAACGTTATGGTGCAACCAAGTACGTAAGTCAGGTGGTTAGACATCCCTCTGCAGCGCTTACTAGCTGTAAGCGTACGTTGTAGTAGGACTTTTAACCCAGCTGTCTTAGTCCCCTGGATATGGTCACTGATGTTGATAAGAATGCAGGCCGTTTCGGGCTTTGGTGAAGGAAGGCAAAGGAAGGCAATCCATAATGCAGGCGCAGTGAGGCTGTACGCGAGTCTTTCAAGGCGCATCACAGCACAGGGTCTACCTGCGGCCTACACCTGTAAGTAACAAGATAAGCATACATTGAGATCTGCTGATCAGCACGAGTGTTACTGAATCAGCTTTAAAGGAATTAAACATGAGGACTGGTGCTATTGACGATATCAGAGAGATTAACTGTGGCAGTACTCATCTCGGTTAAAATACACTTGAGGTCGTATATAGGTGCGGCGATAACCGGGCGGGTGGTCCCTCACTTAGCGCTAGGAATCTGGAGAACCTCCGTATTGGTCAGCAGGTCCGGTTGTGATCTCATCACATTACCTTCCGTGCTACGGAGTCTTCGCTAGTATCATCATAGCGAATATATACACATAGGTTAGATAGATACTTGCATATCTTTTTACCGCCTTAAAAAGTCCGTGTCCTTGATATTATGCTAGAAGGATATTGGCCCCTAGAACGCTGCCAAGTCAGTTGTGACGACATTGGAGTAAGTTGGCTGTGAGATGTAATAACCGAGTGTATCTTGTGATCGAAGTAGCTTGGGCTTGTGCCGACAACAACATACGTATCAGTAATCATGTTCAACCGGGAACGCCAAAACCCCGCATTTAAAGCCTATTGCCGACAACTATGGGACCTGAATATATCTATAACATCTCTCTAATCTCCCATCTTGAGGTGTTGCTGCTTCGTCACCTTTACAATACCTACACGTCGGAGACCCATACTTTTCCACATACCAATCGCGTTGCGAACCACTTAACTCGCTCTTTACACAATCACAACTTTCAAAATGGCCGGTGCTGAAAAGAAACTCACATGGCTTGTGACAGGCTCAAGCAATGGTATTGGACTGGCTTTGGTGAGGTATATCTTGAGCACTGGAGATAACGTGATCGCAACATCACGAAATCCAGACAAGACCCCGGAACTCGTTAAAGAGATCGAGTCGCATCCTAATGGCAGATGGATTGCACTGGATATCTCCTGGTCTCAGGACAAGATCACGGAAGCCATCGGGGAGGCTGACGCATTGTTTGAAGGGGGGATTACCACGATCGTCAACAATGCCGCCTACGGCATCGCGGGAGCTATCGAGGATATCCCCGAGGAGGATGCCAAGGCTGAGTTCGATACGAATGTATGGGGGACACTCCGCGTTTGCAAGGCGATCCTGCCCAAAATGCGTCAGAAGGGGAGTGGTACCATCGTGCAAATCAGCAGCGTTCTGGGACTTGCCGTCCTCCCAGCGCTCGGCATGTATTGTGCGTCCAAGTTTGCGCTCGAAGGTAAGCGGTATCAGACTTCTTGCTATGGAGCTCGTTGCTGACATGTTTCAATCAGCTATCTCGGAAGCTCTTTCACAGGAGACATCTTCGTTTGGAATTCGTACGCTAATAGTAAACCTCGGTACGTTCCGAACAAATTTCCTCGCCCCGGGTGCAATGCCTATGGTCGAGCCTTCAGAGCCGTACAAGTCGCCGCACGTCGTCGCCGGCGGAATCCAACATGAGCGCGACAAACATGGCAAGCAACTAGGGGATCCCGAAAAGGCGGTCAAAATTATACACGACGCCGTAAGTGGCAATGACCCAGACCTGGCCAAGGTCTTGAGATTGCCAATAGGAGAGGATTCTTGGTCGCTGGCGATGGGTCGCATGAACCAAGTGCGGAATGACTTTGACGTTTGCAAAGAGGTTGCCCACAGCACGAATTATGCTGAGTAACAGAGACCTGATCACTGATGTCACGGCAGCCAAGCTTCTTGCCCCTCTTCCGCCTGCAGATGTGATGGGGTAATTCTGGTACCCCCACTTATCCACATGTATGTAGGTACTAAGTAGGTATTCACGCATATAAGCTTAGATATCCTGTTAACAGGCTAAGTATCAATAATCGCAACGAGGGATGAAATACCTCCAGCGAGGGCGGGCCATTGGCTACATGTAGCGTGCTAAGTGTTCGATATTCTGACGGAAAAACGACGCCGTTACCGCCAGTATGGTAGTAACGGTATAGGGCTCTATTGCTCCGCGACAGATATTATACCTCTATCTAGGCTAGTATAGGTAGTTTCGTAGTTTCGTATCTTACGTTCTTCATTCAGAGTAAGTATCACACTCCTAGAGCCTTGTTACGTTTGCTTGCTTGTATTCCAAGGTGTGTAAGCAAGCACACGTCATGCAGGTAGGACCGAGGAAACGTCGCTGACTGGTAGGGATCTCCGCCATGAGCAGTTTTCGTGAAGAGACTGTTCCGGCGGCAAGGCAAATCCCTAGAGTAACGCCCGGGTTCGACTATCTGGAGGCCGACGGTCACTCGTTAGGAAGCATACCCTGTCATTCCGCCAATAAGTGGGTACCTATCACTACCCTGTTCAGTTCAGGGGCTTGGGGGTATGCATATAGCTAATAAGTCAGATGTCACATCGTGTAACAACGAATATATCGTCCATTCAGGGCACGATGCATACGGAGGTAGGCAACTATTCACGAGCATGCACTGCAGGAAAATATACTGAATTATTAATCAGTGATGACTTCTGTTCCATTCCATGGCTATCAAGGAGTACACATATAATGTAGGACAAACCATTCAAATTATGGCAGTCTAGAATGATCTCGTATCACATTGCATGACAACTTATCCAATATAGAATCTAGGATCCCTTAATATGTCCGTACACGTCATCACCGGGGTGTCGAGAGGACTCGGGGTGAGTCTGCCTTACAGCGTAGTACATGTGGTCTCTGCTGAATCTAGTCTAGTTTGAGTTCCTCAAGCAGCTCTCAGGAGACTCTGAGAATTTGGTCATTGGTCTAGTTCGCGACAAGTCCGCGACCGAGAAGAAGGTGGCAGCGGAGCTGGGCGACCGCTCTAATGTTTACATCCTCCATGCAGACCTCACCAAGTACGCCAGCCTGAAGCAAGCCGCTGCCGACACTTCCGAGATTGTCGGTGAGCGTGGCATCGACTATCTGGTTGCCAACGGAGGGATCGTATCCTACTTGGACGGTTTTGGCCCCATTGGCGCATTGTAAGTCTATTTCCTTCCGGCTGCCGTCCGGGCTGAGTTGTGATTAATGCTCGTTATTCAACAGGAAGGATAAAGTTGAGGAATTGGAGGCTGTTTCAGCGGAGCTATCGCAGACCAATGTAGTTGGCAACATCCACCTCTTCAATCTCTTTCTCCCCATGGTCATGAATGGCAAAGCCAAGAAGGTCATCAGTATTTCCACTGGTCTAGCCGACCTCGACTTGACCAACAATGTCGAGATTGATGTAGGTGCTTTGTACGCTGCCTCCAAGGCAGCCATGAACGTCATTGTGGCCAAATACAACGTACAATACAAGAAATACGGTGTGCTTTTCATGAGTATCAGCCCGGGAGTAGTAGAGGTCGGCCACTATGCGAATTGTACGTGTCTCGGTCTTGATTATTGAAACGTTTGGGTATTTTACTAATGCACCCAAAGCCACTCCAGAAGAAATGCAAGGTTTGATGGGATTCCTAGGCAAGCTAACAACCTATGCGCCTGATTTCAAGGGCCCAATCAGTACGGAGGAATCCGTCCAATGTATCAGGTCGGTCTGGGAGAAGGCCAGCATCGAGAACGGGGATGGCGGTTCATTTGTCTCACATCTTGGAACCAAGCAGTGGGTGTAAGGGTGCACATGGCACTTCCACCAAGTGGGAGCATTTGTTTGAAGAACGAGGGCATGTTCCTACTTGTGAATAAGCTAGTCCATCTCGTCAATCAAGCGCCCACTTCTCATAAAATTAAAAGATGTACGTTTGAGTATATCCCCTTACACTCTACGAGCCTAGATTATGTGTTTATAAACTCAGTCTCGGGTGTTTGTTATAATTAATGTTCAAAGTTTGTAATAATGTGATTCAAGGATAAATTTGCTTCTTTAAGTGTGATCTCGTGAGGTGTGTTTAAGCGACGCACAGCATATATCACACGCCCTAGCTCTTGACATGGTCATCTCCGGCTTTTCTTTTCGTGTCTCCTCCACCTTTGCATTAACGCCGCTGACATCATTTATTGATCATTATTCACGCCTTCTTGATGATAATTTCCACAAATAAATTCATCTAATAAGAAAATATAGATAAAATAGAGTCAACAATGACGGTCTGACACTATGTAGAATAAGATACAATAGGAACATAGAAGCGAAAACGGTTTTCTGGGTCGTATGTATCCTTGAGCGAACGCAGCCTTTCTAAGCGCCACGGTTCGTAGCCATAAATAGAGTCGAGTGTCTCATAATCATGACCCATGGCGTAGTTTACGTACGTCCTTGGCTGACGATTAGGCTGACCAGCATTCCAGATGTCTGTTGCCTCCTTGGCCCATGCGTTTGCCGCCTCCAGCAAGTTAGACCCGTTCGGAGCTGCGGTGGCGAAGAACCTATAGGAATTAAGTCAGTTTAAGTAACTTTGTAGACGATATATATGCCTATTGCATAGAGTAATGGCTTACATGATATGGTTCTCCTCCCGATGGGGGTAGGCAGTGGAGTCGAAAGGTACAGCCTGGTAGGCTGTAGTAGCCAGCTCTGGATATTTGGCCGCGTTTGTGAGGTAATTATTATAGAGCGCACGTTCTGCCGTCACATTATACTCCAGAGTCATAGCACTGGAGATGGCTAAGGGGCCAGGAGCACAGTCTTCGGCAGTTATGTCAGATACTTCAGGGTATGAGGCGTCAAACATATCTTCCGCAACAGCCCCAATAGCGTTGAAAGGTGCCAAGAGCTCTTCTGCTTCATCAGCAGGGCCAGCATAGTAAAATCCCCACTTCAGCACCGGCTAAGTATGATTAGCAATAATGCTGTGAAAATGGGGGTAAAAACTGCTAACCTCAGTTGTGCTAACGGACGTATCCATAATGATGGATCCGTAGTTAACGCCCATCTTGGGGGGTGTAGTTCCATTGTAGCTTTTGTGGAAGATGTTAAGCGCTTCAAATACAGTCTCTAACTTATCCTGTGTCCAAGTGTAGTTATGGTAATGCCATGTGTTAGTATCCTTAGGATAGATCTTCTTTACAACACTAGTGACAACAGCAAAGTTGTGACCAGCCCCTTTAAGGGCCCAGAGAAGATCTGGATGGCTCGTCTCGTTTACTCCGATCTCTGTGCCATTTGCCAAGACGACGTTGTAGTGTATGATGTTATCCGTGACCAACCCGTAGAGTCCATCTAGACGCCCGTGACCACCACCAAGTGCTGGACCCATCAAGCCAACGCATCGTGTAGCCCCAGTAGCTAGTAAATTTAATATCAGCGATGGAATTCTTCCAGAGAGGTGAACCGCTTACTTGTAACGTAACCCTCATCCCAAAGTGTTTCTATAACTTGACCACCATATGTTCCGGCTTGTAGGATAGCAGATTCATCATCTGACTGAATAGTAATACTTTCAAGCCGGTCGACATAGATTTCTACGCCCGAGAAGGTTGACAACGTAGTCGTTATTCCGTGACCGCGATTCTTTACGAGGAACTCGAAACTATTATCATTGCAGTACTTGATCTATGTCATTTAAAGTTAGCGGGACTGTTATTAAGTTACTAGAAATTCGTCTAGATAACCCCTCACAATTTCTGCTATGTCAGACTCGGCTGCGGGTTCTACGACTACCTGAACACCAGGCCGCACCAAAGTATCCCATCGGCTAGTCGCGTCGGACCACAGGGGGCTATCAGATCCAAAAATCAACGAGCCATTAGAGAGCCGCGAGCCCAGTTCATTATCGATTGTAGCTACAGTTATGTTACCTCGCGAAAAAAGCTTTCTCTGAAAATAATGGGGCACGATGGGAGAACTGATAACAGTAGCCGGCAAGAGGGTAAAGCAATACGCCACGAGAATGGGCGTAGGAGAAATCATTTTTTGTCGTACTCTTTTGTCGTACTACACCGCGGTAGTATAATATCGAATGAGATACCCCTTCCTCTTCGACATAATAGACGTCACGTCTGA
This sequence comes from Xylaria scruposa, assembly GCA_022385635.1. Taxonomy (NCBI): domain Eukaryota; kingdom Fungi; phylum Ascomycota; class Sordariomycetes; order Xylariales; family Xylariaceae; genus Xylaria; species Xylaria scruposa. Next base: position 136,842 of record MU280251.1, on the reverse strand, counting down.
TTTTAAAACCTTCGCTCAAAAGAATCCTTCCGAGGGGCTTGGACCCTCTCCAAGCCATTTCCAATAAGCTCGGCATGTTATTCATGCGCCAACATCAATGATCTCGATTATTAAGATTAGGAGAGGATTTAGAATTCGACACAATAGTCTCCACATGTTAGGGCTTTTCGCAGGAGCAAACCCCTTAAGATAAAGCAAGGCTACTGAGGTATCAGGCTATCAGGGGAAGGAGATTGGCTGGACTTGTCGGATTCACCTCGTGGGAATGGACAAGAATCAAAATTAGACGATTTAAGTGTCCGCGCCTGAGGCCTACAGTCTAACCGATATTTCCGCGTACGGATGGCCCCGGTGCCCAATACACTGATGTGTCACAGTCAAGAGCGCCCAGTTTTAATAGGTCTAATAGCGTCGGCACGTCTAGCAAAGAGAGTGCATACCCGAAAAGAGTTTTTCAAGCTTTGATACAATAGAATGATACAATGTAATGTCTCGATTTGGGTCGGAGATTTGGCCCGGAAGGGCGGGGCAACGGAGATGGCGTAACTGATCTAGAGGTAGCACGCCGGTTACCCTTGCCACACGGCCGGCACAGCCCGCCACTCGGATCATTTCATACAACCCAACTAACTACCTCGCCTCCAAGATGCATCCTTCAACTTCACCGCTCTTCCTTCTAGCCAGCAAGCTTTCGTAGAGCCAATTGACTAATCTTGCACCGATAATTCAAGCATGTAACAGCAGAAAATGTCGTTCAATCATCTCGGCGTTACCCCGCCCCTTTATTCAATCGTTTCCCATTAACAACATGCTCTACAAACCGGAGCTACTTGTATTATTGAAGGATGACAGAGATTGCAGAGTTAGGGACTCCGACCTTTCGCAGCGAACTTACTTGTAGACAAACGTAATTTTAGTTGTGTATTTAGTGTTAGTCGCTCAGACTAGATAAGTGACACTATGTAGTGTCTATAACAAATGATTATAAGTTGCTAAGCGCCTTTGTTGCTGATATTGGTAATTAAAAGATATTCTTAATAAAAAGCACATTGACGGGCCAAAGGTCTGTACAGTTGTTTGCGAGGGTACGTCCCATGATAGTCATTTCGATGTTGTTTGTGAAGCCTTCCCAAATGGACAAGGCTGAGATTTTTGTTACTGTCGGTGGTAAGCCGGGGTAATCGCTAGTTTCTGGGTGTCAGTGAAGGAACGGTGGCGGATGAGAGTATAGTTGATGAGTTGATCACTAGTTCTGAATGTCACGAGCACGTGCTTCATTGTGATTCCCTAGGCTACCCAAAGGATATGAATCAGATTGATTACCTGGTATAGGTGTGTATAGAGACAGATTAACAATAGAAGTAAGGGCCAAAAATCATGCACCCCCTATCCACTAAGATTATAGTAGCTCATATTAATCAGGCTTGCTATGTGGATATATCTTGCAGCCTATCAATGATGGGCACCACTTATGCAAGTTTGATTCCTACCTTAAATCCTTTGAAGATACGGATAAGATACGTTTTATCCTTTTGGTGAAACCCCTTGTCGTGGTTACTACTTAATACAGTACCACTAAGACATTTACAGTAGCCATAGCAGGCATGTGTCAGCAATAAATAGAGCTCCTCACAAATGTAACACTGCCATGAGTCATCGCACATAACCTTGTTTTGACGTACGCATCTGACGTATTCTGAATCTAGTTGCTCAGGCCTTAAGTCAATTGTAAGGATGCTGATCACAACTGTTTCTACATATTTTGACAGGACTGGAGGATGAGGTCAGCCATAAAGTTGTATAAGACTTTCAATTCGAACGTCTATTGGTGGACTGTGCCTACCCAGAACTGGTCATGTCCCCAAGTAATACTCTTTTTAAGCTGCCTCACCAATGTCGTCGCTGCTCCAATAGGATACCCGACTTCCATAACAGTCAGCCCCCTGAGAATGCAGTTTCATTTTACTTCCTCTGTTGGATGTCATCATGGTGATGTCGAATCTGAGTATAAGGCTGATACACAATACAGTAACACTGTTTCACGAACGAGCAACCTATATTAAGCCTCAAATACTCCGGCCTCTAGCACTTGCTGATTTTGATCGTCATTAAAGGATCAATTGCTGGCAAACTACATGTATTCTTTCCTAAAATAATCTAGCATCTTAAGCTAGCTGGTACCCCATTGCTGAAATGATTACTAGATACAAGGTCGTAACCAGGGATCTTCTGATGTGAGGCGATATATTCAACCGATTTGTCGGTTGATTACCGCGACAATCTTATTATCTGCGACAGACATTGAAGGGGCTAGTTCAAGTATCTGGTGGTCTCTCTTCCCCTTCGTCCTTTAAGTACCTGGTGCAGTGAAGCTGCCACGGAAATGAGATACGGGGGACTTCGTTAACACCCCAGTACTGATAATATTTAAAGATTCTTTGAAAACTGTGAACCTACTGCCACCATTTTCAATATGGCATATGAGAGCGACTCGCGGCTCGTGTTTTCTTTCCTAGTTGTAGGTTGCGGTCTTAGCGGACTAGCTTCCGCACTGGCTATTGCCCAAGCCGGTCACCACGTGACAGTGTTCGAACGTAGTGCCGAACTACAAGAAGTAATTCTATGATCCCCGACATAAGACTTGAAGGCCTCTAACATAGCTTGGCAGATCGGTGCTGGAATTCAACTATCACCCAATGCTACACGTCTACTTCAACAATGGGGAGTTCTTGAGGAAGTTCTCAAGTATGCTGACAGACCAGAGGGCGGGACTTTCCGCTCCTATCGAGGAGATGTGCTCTCGAAGTCTCCACCTGTATCTGATCCGCAACTGGTCAGCAATGCCCCTTATATCGTGATTCACCGTGCCGATCTCCTCAGAGCCTTGCTGTCTGGCACCGGGAAGCAGAGAATAAAAATAAAACTGGGCAGCGAGGTCAAGGAGATCGACTTCAACAGTCCTTCCTTACGTCTAACTACTGGCGAAGTCTATGAAGCGGATGTGATTCTGGGTGCTGACGGGGAGAGGTCCCGTTGTAGAGGAAGCCTGTTAGGTCATGCAGACCCTCCTTATAGCCCTGGCGATGTCGTTTACCGGATCTCTGTCCCTACGAGAAACATAACTGAAGACCATATGGCCTGGGACCTTAAAAGACGATCCAGCGTCAACTTTTGGATGGGACCAGGCGGACACGTCGTTTCGTACCTTATCCATCATGATACGCTCAATATAGTCCTGGTATATGCCGAGGGTACAAATGGAAGTCCTATGTATGGGCCACAAGAAGGAGACCTAGAAGAATTTAGGAATAAGATCTCTGATTGGGATCCCGTACTTCATGAGCTTATCAAAGTGGAAGGGTCTGTATGCACCAAGTGGACTTTATTTCAGATACGTGAGCCGATCCAATGGCGTCACAAGAGTGGACGATTCGTACTCATTGGCGACGCTGCTCACGCGATATTGCCATGCCTGTGAGTATGATTTTAGTTCAGTCATCCGTTCCGAAACCGGCTGATCCTTCTTCAGAGCACAGGGTGCTGCACAAGCCTTCGAAGATGCAGGAGTCCTCGGTGCTATATTTAGCCAGTCGATGGAACGTGACCAAATTCCGGATGCCCTTAGGGTGTTCGAGGAGGTTCGTAAACCACGAGCCTCTGATGTCCGACATCGCACATTAGACCAGAAGGCTATGTTTGCTCTTGCCGATGGTCCAGACCAGGAGAAACGAGATGCCAGGCTTCATGCAGGTGAAGACTGGAAGTTGTTTCAGTGGCTCTGGGAATACAACGCTACGGAACATGGTCGAGAGGCGTGGGCAAGGTTCACAAAGACCTACAAAGCCGAGGTCAAAGCTCATAATGGTATCTAAGGTACAAGGGAACTAGCCCTCTCAGACCGTTTGCAATATAAGTCACGAGGTGTTATAGACTATATTCCAAAATTCTTCTGTTCGATGTAGTATATGCTAAAATGACGCGTATAATAATTAGCTCAATACTTCAAGAGCCCCTGGCGTACTCGGGGTACGACCTTTTGTACCCTAACACGCTCTCCGCGATCCAGGCAAACACGTGGTGTACTACGGCCAGCATTTGGACCGGCATCCAACTGGTCCCTGGTGGGCACACGATCGAGGATGCGTTTTCAAAAAACAGAAGCATCTGCCAAAACGATACTTTTAAACCGTCCTTTTGACAATCACCCATGTAGCCCGTAAGATTGCGTAGGGTGTTCACGTCAAGGATATAGTCAGCGTCTTTGCAGGGATCTAGCCAGATGGTGAAAACGAGATCTTCCGTGGCTGTTTTATGAGACCAGAATCGATGGCTGCAAGTTCAATGCGACATTTTGTCAGTCATAGTACTTCTAGAAGTGGGGGTGTAAGATATCTTATCTGACAGATTACGACTTACCGCGTTCCGGCGGGTATGGAAAAGATTCCGTCATCCTTCGTAATGGCATATTCCTTCCCGTCCTTAACCGCACCTAATACACCTTGCTCAACCCTAAAGAATTCGTCTTGTGTACGGTGTATATGGCTGCCACACCAGCTAATCAGATTCGTTCAGACTACAACGATTAATTTCTCGCTTACAGCGGGGGTCCAGATAGTCCTGCCTCAACGACTGGGTTTTTAAGGTAATGCGTCTCTCTGACGACCCAAAGACCGCCGGATTTTGAGAGTGGCTCATACAGCGCCGCATCACCAAGATGAGAAAAGGCCATCCGAGTGTTTGTTACAGTGCGATGCTTCGGTCGTGGCGAAAGCCACAGCTGCCACGCCCGCACCATTTTGATATTGTTGAAAAGAGCTAACAACAGAATGGATGGTAACACTGTAAACTATACGGCAGAGATTTTTCTATCTACATAGGAGTTTATTTATATTCTCACCCTGTCACCTCAGATGGTGTATGTAGTAGCCGGCTCTGGGGGACCCTTCTTGTTGAACACTGCGATGAATAATACGTTTTGTTGCGGCCATATTGTGTACCAGAATGAGTGGAAGTAGATAGAAAGGATTACTCAGCTGCTTACAGCGAGTAAAAAAGGCTGAATTAACCCGAAGTTTGTATATCAAACCGTGCATTGAGGCTAAGTTTTGTCAGTCATCATGTGTGCGGTGCTACAAAGCATGACCAGACTTTACAGGAGCCAGCAGGATGATATTTTGAGCCATGCACATCATCCTCTCATTACAACCATAGAATGCATTAAAAGCTGTTTAGGAAAGTCGATGGTTAACCAATATTCGCCCAGCATTCGACATGTAACGCAAAAGATTATCCCAGGTCTGCATTTAATTATAATTCATGCATATGTCTGATGCAATCTGACTGACGGTGGCTACGAGGGTTACACAGGCCCAGACTTGCACTATCAGACCCGATCCTGCATGGGCCAAAATGTGGGTCAGCCCGTGCCGGACTTCGAGCGTTCCTGGATACGGTGTATTGATTTTGTGGCTGCGCATTCTGATTGGGCGTTAGATTTACAACCCTACCCCTATTATACTAACTTGTATGAAGTCTCTCACATCGAATTTTCGGCCTAGGTACCGTAAGACGAAGATACTTCTTATCCGGTAGGTTATTGAGTGGCGTGCCAAGAATACAAAACATGTTCAGGTTATACCATCATAGGGCTACTAAGCATACGTGTCATCGCGCATAAATGCACCAAGAATACAGCTTAAATATACAGTTTAGCTATTCTATGGCCCTCTGAATCGCTACAAAGGTCTTGTTCGCGAAAAGAGATCCCTGTAGTCTTTGGGTACATATTCAGGCAATTGGATCAGCATCCCTACTACGTTGATATGGCGATTCAAGGTTCGAGACCATTGTGGCGTTAATGTCGGCGCCTTGTATATTTGGTGCTCGACTAGCTTCCATGGCAGTGCTTTGCAATGTCTTCTTTCGTTGTCTTGCATCAAATTTTGTTACGTTGGCATTAAGTGCGCTTCTTCAAGTCGACTAGAAGATTCCGTAAGTATATGAATATTGACATGTGTATTAATGTATAATTTGTTGTTTCTTGCCGTTATCACCCGCATTTCGATATCAGACCAAGTTCCTAGATTCTTTATCCTTTTTATCTACGAGACCTCTTCGCCCTGTATTGCTGACCATAAATAGCGCTCATTAAGCCGTCGACCCAAATGTAGAGAACGAGGTTTCGTACTTGGATGCTTCCTCCTCAATCAAAGATGCGTGTTCAAGACTACGAACGCTAACTTTAACGGGAAATGGCTCATTAACAGTTTGGTGATTGAGTATCTTGTCGTTGATAGCCCCATTCTAGACGTCTCAATTGTCAGTGACTCCTTACTCAGAACTATAATGAGAAGTAGAAGGTGGATGTGTACAAACCGGACTCAATTCGAAACAATAAATTAAACGGGCAAACGCGATGTAAAGAGCTTGCTCTGCCACTTTCCAGCCAACACAGATTCGGCGGCCGCCTCCAAAACCCCAAAAGTTGGTAGCCACACGAGCTTCTGAACTGTCAATCCACCTCTCTGGCTGAAATTCGTGAGGATTGTCAAACTCGCTCGACAGAGCGATTGAGTTAATCAAGAAGCTCGTGCCGGCAGGGATAAAGTGCCCATCGAAGTGAAGGTCCTCGGTGAGTTGATGAGGTGGAATAATGGGAACAGTCGGTCGCCAACGTAAGACCTCTTTTATCATAGAGGCTATATAGGGCATTTCCGAAAGATCAGACATTCTAGGGAGCCTCAGCGATTTGCCATTTGTGCAAACCCGATCGACTTCTTCACGTGCCCGTTTTTGAGTTTGGGGGCGCGTGACCATCGCCATGATGAATGTGTTGATTGTCATACGTGTGTTGTCCCCACCCGCTGCCATTACAGACGTGGCTAGATACATGGCCTCTTCATCATCACCAGAGAATCTCATGTCTGGATGCAGAAGAACGTCACGAACGAACGAGGGCGGCGCTGAGCCGTTGCTGACAGCGGCTCTGATGGGTTTCCACCATTCCTGGAAGACTCGGCGATGGAACGCGCCCATCTGAACCCAAAACCGTCGCCAAGGTTGCAGGAAAGATGGTAGCTTGGCAACCGATGGGAAGAAATCCACGTAGCTCCGGTTGATCGTCGTGACGAATTCGATTGTTACCCTTTGATAGTCATCGAGCTCCGCCTTCGTCTTGTTTAAAGGGTATCCCATAACGATCCTATAAAGCACGGATGTGGAATATCTAAAATTATGAGCAAACCATAGATTGGGTTCTCGAAGATACCTGCGTAGCATATCTACGCTTTCCAGCTCCTGCATCCCGGCGTAAACCTTGAGGTTCGAGCCACTGAGCAATTGATGCATCACGCGACGCCCCTCTCGCCACTCCTCCTCTTGTCTGATCACTGTACGCTTTCCGTTGCTCACAAGACCGCTCGCGATAGGCATATAGGGTCTCTCGTTTGTAATTTTCCCTCTCTTAGCTATGAGTTCCGAGACGACACGGTCTGAGTTAAGCACAACCCATGTCTGAGATCCCATGTGCAGCGTCACCATCTCTCCATATTGTATCAAGGAGGCTAGCTGCCGGATGTCAGATCAGGACGCTTTCTTGAGTTCGGCGGTTTTGAAACTCACCCAGTTGTTCAAAAAGATAGCTCCGCGGCGGGCTTGCATCATCTGTAATAAGTTTCCCAGAATCGGGAGGCCTGGTGGCCCGGGTGGCATTTTCCATTTTGTGCCACCAAACAATTTTAAGTCTGTAGGGTTCAAGAATTGAACGAGTACCACACAGCTGCTGCAGAAAACGAGAAAGAGACCTAAGAGGAGGTATGAGTGTTCCATTGGGTACATGCTAGCGGCTAAGAGGTGAGAAATGTTGCAGAGGTTGCGCTGCATTCAAGAGTATGACAAGAAGAATTTTATTGTAGCTTACGCGAAGTAGTGAACGAGTCAAGCGATTAGCAAGATTCATTTCGAGATAAGCCTATGACACTAGCCATATTCAAGGACGAAGCATATGCCGTGGTTCATTGCCGAGTTAGGCATTAAGAGCGCATAATGTCGCTGACTTTGACATTGGCTGGAAAGGGTGAGCCGTAACGTACGGTGATTCCTTCTGGAGGTAACGATGTTGATCATTATCCTGGCGTCGGTGATTTCACTCCTGAATGTGCACGTCATCCTCACCATGCTGACAGAGATTGGCTCTGATGTTACTATGCGATTGGTTCCGAGTTGGTAAGTGTAGCATGAGTGGCTCATGCTATGCAATCCTTCCTGTATACGCTCAGTGGGCTGCCCTTGATCTTTTAGTGTGAAACGCCCTTCCTTGTTATAGGAACGGAGATGTTGTGATAGAAGATAAAGGCGGTGACAATTCCAGTTTCTGGGATGTAGTTACTTCATCCATAACGTTTTCTATCTTGACCCTCAGGCCCCAGCTCGGAAATTGCACACATTGCCCATTACTGCACCAGTCTTTCTATTCACAATCCTCAGCAGTCATACATGACCTTTACCAGGACAGGGCCACCGCCTATACGCCATGGATACTATCACGGGCTACAGAAAGCCAAGTCATGGTCTTTTTCGCTTCATTCCAGATGCATGGGTTCCATACGCTGAACTCATGCGTCTCGATCGCCAGTCAGGCTTCTGGGCGTTCTACTGGCACTACTTGATAGGACTTGGCTTTGCTGTTAATATCTCGCCATTCTCTAACGATATTGATTTGCTAACTCTTGCAATCTTCGCGGTCTACCTGGGTCTATGGACTACCGTCTTCCGCGGTATCACTTGCACGTGGAACGACAACCTAGACCAAGACTTTGATCGCCAAGTTGCGCGCTGCCGAGTGAGGCCCATCCCACGGGGTGCCGTCACGACATCGCAGGCGCATTTCTTCACCGCCGCACAGATTGCCGCTGGAGCCTGCATCTTGTACCCCTGTGGCAATTCAACATTGGTTCACGCCGGCATAGACAGCGTGTTCTTGTTCATTTACCCCTTGCTGAAGCGCTGTACGGACTTTCCCCAAGTGGAACTGGGATTCGGGCTATCCTATGCCATATTTTTGGTGACTGCGATGGCCGGAAAGGACCCATTGGCGCCTCTGTTGGACCCATCATCGGATCTCTTAGGCCGTGTAGCCAACGTCATTAAGTCATCTCCGGCCCAGTCAGCTGCATGTCTATACGCTGCTGGGATTGTCTGGTCTGTTATCTTTGACACTATTTATGCTCATCAGGACTACCTCGATGACTTGAAAGCTGGCGTTAAAGGACTCGCTGTACGACTTGGAAGAAAGGGAACGAAACCAGTACTATACGTGATGACTGCCGTGCAGGTATGTTGTCTCGTATTGGCCGGTCGCCTCGCAGGGTTTAGCTCACCATATTATGCTATTTCCTGTGGTGGAGATGCTCTCTTGTTGGCTTGGATGATTTGGGTGGTCAACCTAGAAGATGGTAATAGCTGCGCTTGGGCATTTGGTCGCGGAAGTAGTTATGTCGGCGCCTCAGTCTCAGCTGGGCTTTTTGCTGAATTCTTGTCAAGGAAGTACAAATTCTGACTGATATGCTCAGACATACCCATGTGGATATGAGATGAGTGTTACACATCTAGTAACATAGTGGAGGTCTAGGTGGCAGTTCGAAAAGACTTATATTGGGGAGGCATGAGTCTCTTTGGGCCTTGGTACTGAAGCGTTCATCAAGAACTAGCTAGGTCTCAAGCCCTCACCGTACACCAGCAATTACAACGAACACTCACACGGAATGGGCTGGCTATGGGAACCATTTGTAAGACAAATAGGGGGCGAAAAGGAAAAAACTCATTGTGAAGCGTATACTGTCGGACGCACATTTTTTATGTAAGCGGCTATTATCAACACTGTGACCCTAAATATATCCGGCTTTTCAAAGCATTGCCTCCACTAGCGGGCTACATGTGGGCGATCAATATATGTCTGCATTTTGACTGCCCTTCTTATGATGGCGCGGTGTCGAATACGTTAAAAGATACGGCTTGCGGACAGCATTTGAGCGAGCACAGTACGCGGTTGGTCACTGTCCCTATCGCTGAGAAGATTATACTATTACCATGAGGCAGAGTGCTTCAACTCGACCTCTCGAGCAACGAAGAGCATTAGCGCCTATGGCTTGTGATTCCATGGTCTCAACCAACCTGCCTTATGGAGGGAGAGATATGGATACTAGCCTGTATCGTCGGCTAAACCAATGTTTTAGATCAGGCGAATTCAAGTTGTGATCTTTCCTCGCATGGCGAATAATATCTCATTGCCAAGATCACGGGGGGCGCACGAAGGATTATGTATATATAGGAAATATGTAGCTATTTTCAAATTACTGAAAAGAAAAGGCTTGGTTTTTTGTCCCCAAACGGGTATCAGAAGGAAGTAAGAATCTGAAATAAAATATCAAACGCGATAAATAGGACAGAACGAGGTATTGGACACTTATAAATAGAAGCAGACGGACCAAATTTGAGTCTTGAATAAAAATAGCTAAAACGATCGCGTCTAAGGCTTGGAATATGCCTATTGATGTTTGCAGTGTGTGTAAGTTGGGTCGCTGGAAAGCATTGCCCTTGGATGAATGGTTTTGATAGAAAGTTACTTTTCAGAGTAGGGTAATATCCATGGCCAATCTTTGCTTGTTATTGTTCGGCATGGTCGCTAATTATCATAAATGCGTACTTGGCCTGTTGTGGGTGTCGCGATGAAGGCGTTACTCCCTGCTCCGGGACCATAATAGCACACGATACAATATACACAACGAAATCAGGCTGATAATGTAGCTTTTAGTGCCTATGATATGCTATGATACAGGCTCTCGAACCATAAATGCCAGCTTTGGCTTGGGTTTCTTGGCGAACTTATCCCCAGCGTCAAATCTCATTTCGTCAATTTCCGCGACGAAACCACATTTCTCATACAGATGTCTTCCAACTGGTGTGCCTTCAACAACAGCTTTCACTTGTAGTTTATCCGAGGCCTGAGTTCCCCATGTCACAAGTCCCGTACCTGCTCCTAATTTCTGATAGCTTGGGTGAACGGCTAGTAGTTCGAGAACTAAAGAGTTTATTTAGTTTAGAGAATTAATTTAGTCCAATATTAGCAATTACGCCTTACCATAGACGCCTCTTCCGTCGGACTCTTTAATAGCCCGCGTTCTTGGTTTCACATAGTCCTCCCAGAGACCGGACATGAACTTACGGTCATTCATGTCAGGCCAAATCTCCTCGACGACCTCGGCGTCTTCAAGCTTCTGAGGGGGGATATCTTTCATATGCGTCCAGATAGCTAGGCCAATAATACGTTCGCTTCCGTCAATAGATGTGACCGCTTTCAGGAAAATAGAGTCATCCGAGGTGCGTTTCCATGTTGACAGACGACTGGAGCCTTGAACCTGACCGCTTAGAGTATCATGATTTGGGAAATATGCGTCTACAAATGGCGCATCGTGGCCGAAGCTTTCGGAGAGAATCTTGAAACACCCTGGTATATCTTCATCGCCGAGGAAGGTAACATTTACTTCCTTCGATATGCTCATGATCCTGTTGATTGTTATATTCCGGGTGCGGCTGTTGTGGATGCGCCCGTGGAGAAACGTGGGAATGTGACGGAATGCGGAGAGAATCTTATGTAGCTACGAATAGTACTAATGCATAGTGGTCACCGATTAGTACTAATCTTTAGGCCGTAAGTATCGCAGTTCAAGCTAGTAGATCAAAGATCAACACATCTCATATCACTCTCCATTCTATCTAAAATAAATAATAGTTATTTGTTTTTTGTTTTTTCCCCTTTATTTTATATAATAATCATTCAAGGTTTTTTTAAATATTTTATATTTTTGCGATCAGGGTCAGCATTTTTAGAATCGCCGGTTTGACTATGTTAGCAGGATAGGTTGATCCTGGGCTTGCTTTACGCAAAGGAGGGCGTCTTGAAGGTACTTGTTGATGTATGTGACATGCTCCCGTGCTTCGGTCGGCTATGCCCTCGCTTGGGGGCCATGAGGTTGTTATAGTGCCTTTTGGCCGCACTGGTCGATGCGCCACACACTAGGCTATTCAATTGACCCTTCCGGGTTGCGCCTACGCCCTTAATTGTTGCGCATTTCTGAAAATTGCGTACTCGATGTTAAAGTTGTTTTTCCAAGGAACTGAGTCCAGTCCTATAAGGTAGTAGTGGATTAAGCAGGCGGTGATGAACTAGGTAGGCGGTGGGAAGTCCCCCACCTATCGGACAACCCCCTAATTCCGATTACCCCGCTGCCCCTCGCTAAGCCTTCGTGCTCAGCTACAGCCAGCCACCTCCAATCTAACGAATACTCCTGCACCTACCGCCGAAAGTGAACAAGTCCGGCGCTGTCTTGGGCAACATGTTGACATATTTTATAGCAGCGGGGGATATCACCTTGTTGAGAGTTAAGTTAGTTTCCCTTTTTCCCCATTCAATATGCAATACGGATCCTCACCTTTATGGCAGTACCTGTTCTATCGTGTCATCCTGTTTATGTATGGATGTCTCTTTGCTCTGTAGAAAACAAGATTGTTGGTTCCATAGCATGCTTCATCGCCCTTTGGAGCTATCGCATTAGACAGTTGAGCGGGTATTCAAGGTGCCATTGGCCGAACCGCAATTACGACGTCGTCGTTGCGCCACATCAATAGTCAAGTAGTAGTAACCTGACCCGTGTCACGGTTGCACAATCCAGTTATTGCGATATACATTTCCTACCGTATGTTACTCATCCCACGGTGAGGTTTGATAACGCCATGTCACATGGCGGGTTACAACAGATCAAGCAAGAACCCGTCGGCGCTGCACGACGTCGGAAAGACAGGCCCGGCGAGCGACCGTCTCGGATGCAGGATCTCGGGTGCAGGATCGCCAACTCACTTTTCTTCGTTCAATGTTGCATCAACCTGATATTAGTATGAGTCCCCTTGGCGTTCGGCACCACGCATGGGAGAAGACTAAGAATAAGAAAAAAGAGTCAGAAGCAGGCAGCCGAATACGAGAAATCTCAAATTCGCCACCCCCGTCTCACCGTTCTACCACCCTTTCTTTACCGTTCCTGATCGTGAAATAACCTCGCAGAAAATCATCTCCCCCTACCCTACATGGCTCTTGTATGGGTGGGTTTCGATGTATAACGGTGTGTTGAAAGTCCAATTCTTAGTTGGAAGAAAGATATGCATCGCTGTGCCGGCGAATACTCTACACTCTCACCCGTAGCGTGTAACTCGCACGATATCTTTAATTTATAGCGGCTCGGCCAAATGCTAAGAGTGCACTTATCATGGACGTGGTCGACATGCTTCGCACATCATATTCTCATTACTGTTATGAATCCTTCGACTTGAATCGCCACGATGATTATGTGCACCTCTCCTGGCTTAATGTTGTCGCCCCGTTGGGAGGAAAGGGTCCGGGCGATACTGCTCATATATTGCAAGGGCTTGTTCTAGCTACTGCCTATATATTGCAATGAATTACTCTAGCGATGATAAAATTGTCTGTGCCTACGCCCTGAGCAAACTTCCCGTGCACGTAAATCGCCTAATTTCTTATTGCCCCATAAAGAGACCTATTAGTGTCGTCGTAATTCACCCATGAAATCACTGCTCGTGGGAAGCGTTGGACAAGCTGCCTGCGGGGGAGGATCGCGTATGACCCCGTTCTCTATAGTAGCACTGCCGTCTTTGATAGCGTCAATCTGATTCTGTGCACAAGTAGAGGCCATGCCTCTGAGATAACATGTAATCGAAGGAGGTTCAGGCGCCGTCAAGGTTGTTGTTGACTCGGAAGTGCCGTCTGTTGAGTACTCATCTGAAAGGGGGGTGTTTCCAGTGGCAACATCTCTTTGTCCCATGACTCGGCGCAGTATGCTGAGTGTGACATCGGGTTGATAAGAAGGGACCATGTGACCAGACTGGTATATCCGACTGAAGGAAAACATGCCGTGCTGGCGAACCTGGCCTACTGGATCAGAGCCGTCTATGGTGATATTGCTATACCCGGCAGATCCGAACTTATCGCTCTGAGAATACTCCACACCTCGACTTACTCGTTCGCCGCCAATCCAATTGCAAGCGAAATCGCGGTCTCCATAAACCATAGCTACTTGGATCCCGGAGTCGAGTAGACTCGCTATGTCCTCTAGATAACCACGCGGGTCTCTCCTTGCATAGTCGCCTGTGAGGTTGAATGCTTTGCCGACGGTGTTTGAGATGTCGGTGTAATTAACAGGAACGCCTATCGCCTGGAGTATCTCTTTCCTGCTTAGGTAATAAAGATACTCGTTGCCTGGGAAGGCATCCAGGTAGCAATGAGCGATATCGTAAAAAGCCCATTGCTTGCGAAATATGTATGGGCCCTCTACCTCATTCTGGCAGAAATCGCTCGCATCCTCACATGCCTTGTTGACATTAGTTACGTTGCCATACATGGCAGGGTCGTCACTCTTGCCTAAGGATAGGCAGTCGTTGATTTTATCAAGGCACCCACCCGGCTGTTTGTCATATGCCATAAGCGCAGCTTCGTACTCCTCGCGGGTGATCCCAGGAATACCGTAAGTGTTCTTATCATAGGCGAAGTCCGGAGCAGATGTTTCTTGGGTCAATAGATCCACGCATCCATTGACGATACCGAGCGTTTTAATATTGAGGTGTTTCGCGCCAGTCAGTGACCCACGACGTATCTGAAGGTTTTGCTCTTCTATAAATGCAGCAAAACCTGGGCCATATCGACCACCGTACGACTCCGTCCAGATGCTAATTGAATCATCACTTGAGCTGTATTCGTTGAAATCCTGAGACCACACCTGAAGAAAGTTCCAGAAGTGGCGAGCAGCATTCTCTGTTGTATTCGCAGTCCAATTGATGTTCTGGCTACTGAAGGTGCCGGGGATGAAGGTAGTGTTTGCGTGAAGGTCCTGGTTTGGGTCTTCGGGGATAATGTTGCTAGTTTCTAGATCTAAGAAACCTGGAGTCGGAATGTCATAACTGAAGCCAGTTTGGACGGGCTGGTCTACATAAAGCACATTGTAGAATTGATTCCAAGATGAAAGTCTTGGCTCTGGTTCGAGCTTGCTATTGATGGAGCATGGTCCATTCTCCGTGAACAGTCCAAACATAGATGACGCGCCAGGCCCGCCGTTCATCCAAATAATCAGGGGAGCATTCTGAGTGTCTGTTTGGGATTTAAAGTACCAAAAGAATGTGTGAATTGGGTAGTCATGTTCGACACCCCTCATTGAGTTCGGTGGAAAGTTCACATAGCCACTGTACGATATGGCGTTACCGCATATTCCTGCCTAGAGTCGAGAAAAATGGTAGTCAGTATCTCAACACTATAAGGAAGGGAACAGGGGGGCAATGCTTCCACATCCAGTTGTTAGAGACATACAGAAACTTCATTGTATGTGATGTCAACGCCATCGAAGACATCGGAAGTGATAATTGTTGTTTTGTCGTGCTCGCCAGTACGGTGCGCTATACTACCCAATACGCCACACCAAAGCGGGATGATACTGCGCCACCAATGCATAATTTGGGCTCTAAGTAGAAAAACTTCGCTTTCCACTATGCTGCTCTTATTTTTCTAGTCCGGGTAAAGAGCGTAACTATATGCTAAGCGATTCTTGAATAAACTCTTCAGGAGCCCAGAGGAAGGAGAAAGACTTATTATTTCAGTCAACTCGATTTAGGAAGACCGGAAGTGTCTCAGACTCGATATTAGAAGAGGGAGGACCTAGCAAGAGCCCCATCTCACCATAGCCGGCGAATGGAACTATCTTTCCTCAGCTACCAAGCATTGTTTCACAGCATCTATTACGAATTGTCTCACATAATATATATGAACGATTCCACATTTCTCGGAAGTCTGGTAGAACCATCAAGGGTGATTTCTTGCTTGCATGTGTTCGGTTACTAGCGTCCTAGAGTCACTAATGTAGTGAGTTGTTACACAGCAGATGGCTAGCATCGACTTGAAGAGCTTACCCCTTTCGTCCCCTTGCATCTTTTCGAAGCGCCACCAAGTAACATTTATTTCCCGCTTGGCTCGTAGAAAGATGACGGAAGCAAAGTAATCATCTGCCACCAGATAGGGAGAAAAGGAGTACTCATTTAATTCCTGAACCTGCCAATTTTCAAGTGGCTTTGCCACCTATATATTGGTAATCAAGTCAAATCGTGTCACGGAATACAACTGCAGCACTCAACCGGTGAACTACTGCAAAAGTAGAATATTATTAAGTTGGACACTTGACCATCTGCAGTTGCCTACTAGGTATACCATGGCATATTGCCACCCTGTAAGGTTGTGCGACTAAGTCACCTGAAATCACCTCCCTACTTACAGCGTTATGTCGGTCTATATTACGGCACACATGTGAAACTTCGCACGGACTGTAAATGCAGACGTTCAAATGTGCGGCTGGAGGGATCGCCCAAAATACTCAGCGGCTGGTGGAGATCATGTCCTATCCTAAAGAATGACTAATACCCCAAAAATTTTAGGAAATTGTTAAAATAAAAAAGGCTAGTACACTCCACTCCCTTATATCTAATATATATAAATATTACCACACCCCAGAGCTTATAAGCTCTTCTTCTTTTTTTTTTAATAATCCTAAATATAATATTATTTATTTATACGCTTGTACATGTTTTTACTTTTATTAATAAGTTATAAGCCCGGAACAGCTTACTTATATTATTTTTAATTAAAACGTTATATTTATATATTATTTAAATATAAATATTAATCTTTTTATAAGCTATTCTTTTAAATTTATACTATTTAAGCATATTTTTTAGCTTTTAATAAAAGTACTTTTAAATTTAAGCTTAATATTATAATTTTATAAACGAAAATATTATTTAAAACTTAGACTTTTATTAGTAAAAACTTTAATTTAAATAAATAAAATCTTTCTTTATTATATGTTTAAAAAAATAATAAACGAAATAACCTTATATTTCTCTGTAAAATATGTTAATATATATGTTTTTTAATATTTATCACGTATATATCCTTAGTTTTAATAATAATATTAAACTAAATTAAAGAAAGTTTTTTTATTAGTTTTTTAAATTTTAAATTTTTAACCTTTTTTTTTAAAAATTTTTCTTTTTTTTTTACTTTTATTTAATAATTATAAAGTTATTAAACATATTTTTAAATATTAAATTTTATTTTTTTAAAATAAAGCCTTTTTTTTATTTATTATTTACTAGATTTTTTAATAAAAATAATTTTCTTTATTTTATTATTAAATTAAATTTTATAGTATTTATTTTATTTTTAAATAATCCTATTAATAATAATTTTTTTTTTTTATTTATTAAACTATTACGTAACTTATTACCAAGTTTACGGCTTGTATTTTTTTTTTTAATACTACTAAATAACTTAGACTTATTTAATTTTAAAGTTATTACCCCTCCGGAGCACTTTTTAAAGCGTTCTTTATATTTTTTTCTATTAAAAACTATATTTTTACTTTTTATTAGTTTATTTAACCAGGTGCTTTTAAAACCTTTAAATTAACTAATAGGCCGTTAAAATATTACTTTAAGTTTTATATTTAACTTAAATATAGCAGCTAATATTATTAAATCTTATTTAAAAATATTTTAATAAAAAAATCAAAATAAGCTTAAAAGTTAAAACCTCCTTAACAGGTATTACTAAAATAAAGTCTAAAAAAAACTATATTAAGTTTATTAGGAAAATATCTAATTATTTATTAATATATAAATATAACAAGCTTCTGCTTAAAAAATCCTAAGTTAAACGCTTTAAAAAACGTTAAAACAAAAAAAATAAAAACTTTTTTAACAGGATTAAGCTTTAAAAAAATAAACAAAACAAAGTTTATATAATAATTAAAAATTATTTAAAACTTAATATTCGTGCTATAATACTACATATTAAAGCCACCCCGTTTAATATTATTAAGCTTATTTAAAATAAAATTTTAAAGCTTAAGCTTAAAAAAAGTACTGCTTTTTAGTTTTTAATATAATAATAAAATAATATTATTTTAAAATTTTATAAAAATAATATAACCAAATTAGCCATAAAGCTTTATATAATTTAAAATAAATTATTAAAACTTAATATAATATATATAATTAATAAACTTATATTTATTAATAAGTTCTTTACTTTATTAAAACTAGCTTTTAATATATTTTTTATTATTTTCTATTAATAATATAATATTTTTCTTAAATAAAATTAAAAAAATATTATTATTAAAAAAACTATAACGTTTAATAAAGTTATAATAACTGCTTAATATAAATAATAAAATTAAAAGTTAAAAAAAATTAATATTAACTTACTAACAACTTTTAATAAAGGACCTAAGTGCAAGCATTATAATAGATTTTATTTTATACCTAGGTGCTTTATTAAGTTTCCTTATCTAATACTTAAAAAGTTTTTCAAGCAAAAAGCATAAAAAGCTTAAAAAAAGCAAAAACATAATAAGCTAAAAAAAAAAAAAAACAATATAATAAACAAAACTTTTAACATATTACTTATTATTATAAATAATATAAATAATAAAAGCTTTAACTTTAATTTTATTAATTTTAATTTTGTTACTAGCGCTGCTTTTTTTATAACCTTTAAGCTAAACTTTTTAACTAATATATTTAACGCTACTATAAAAATTAACACGCTATTACTAAACTTTAACCCCTTAAACTTATTTTAAAACGTTTTAAAAAAATCTTAAATAATAAATACCTTATAAGACTTTAGCCTAGCAAATTTTAATAATCTTTCCAACAAAAAAATAGCTACAAAGCTAAAATCTATATTTATAATAAACTCTAATTATAATTAATATTTATTTTATAACTATAAAAAATTCCTTAATATAAAAAAATATACTAAGCTAAAAATACTAAAAATAAGAGGAAAAATAATAATACTAAAAAAAATCAGTAACTACATCTTTACCTTAATAATTAATAGCTAAAAAAAACGTATAATTTTTTATAATATTACTTATTACTTTAAAACTAAAGTTAATTTTATTTTAATTTCCTAGCTATTAAAAAAAAAAGCTGAATTCTTTTTTAAATAAAATAAAACCTTTAATATAAAAAATAAAAACTATTTTTTTATTACTTAAGCTATTAATAAATTATATTTAATTAATACCTTTAATAATAATATTAATATTATAACCTTAAACATTAACTTTTATATTTATTTTCTTTTTAATTTTAAAATACAGGTTTAACATAAAAAACTTAGCTACTTAGGTAATTAAAAATTATAACATTTAATAAATTGTTTTATTAAAATCTTTTTTATTTAAAAATATTACTTTTATAAAATATATATTAAAAAATAAATAAAAAAAACTTTATATAAAAAATATTTATAAAAAAATATATAAAAATTTAAATTATTATATATAAACTTTGCTAATATATTAATTAATAATAATTAAGTTATAAAGCATAACTAGTTTATTTAATAAATAATTATTTATAATAATTTTATTAAAATAATTTAAACGTTTTTTATAAAATTAACATTTAATTTTATTAAAATGTTCTAGACCTTTTTTAATTAAAAAAAATAATTAAAATAATGTTATTATATCTTTACCTTAAATTAAAAATTAATATTTATTAGCTATACTTTTAAAGCTTTATATTATAATTAAAATATAACCTTATTTTTTTTTATAATAAATTAATATTAATAAAATAATATTATAAAAAAAATTATAAATATATTTAAAAATATTATATAGCATTTATTTATTATAATTATTAAAAATAAAATTAATATTAAATATTAATTTATATTAATACGTATAGCTATTTATTTAAAAAATCTTCACTTAGTTATTAAGTTAAAAAATAAAACATTATATAAAATATAATATAAAATACCTCTAGACTTAGCATATTTTAAAACGGTCAGAGCTTAAGGCTTCTACTTTTTAAAAAACAAGGCTTTTATTTTTAAAAAAAAAACAGAGCTTTATATAATATTAAGCTATTAAAATAAAAGTACTATAAATTATATTATTTTTTTAAACTTTAACAAGGTAATTTATGTTAATAATATTTACTTTAAAAAATAATATATACATATTATTATTAAAAAATAATTACTAACTTAAAAAACTATAAACTTAAATATTAATTAAATTCCTTTTACCTTCTTAGTAGCTATAAAAAATAAAAGTAATAATAACATATTATAAAACATTTAAAAAAAAACTAAATCTTAAACTATCTTAAATTTAAAAAAAACAACCAGCATTTATTTATTAAAATTTAAGAAAAATAATAATTTTTACGCCTGTAGGTAATAAAACAATAATAATAATATTATTAATTATAATAATAATTATAATAATTTAGTAACTTTTTTTTAATTTCTATTAAATAACTTTAAAAATAAAGAGAACTTAATAAATATTTATAATATTATAAACTTTAATAATAATTTATTAGTTTACACGTTATAAAATTTTAAAACTAAGGACAAGGCCGTAATAATATAAGATTATATTATAATTATATTACCTTTAATAGTTTAAAAAAATTACCTGAACTTTTATTTAAAAATAAATAAATAAAAAAAGATCAAACTATTATTAATAAATCTAGTATATAAAACTGTTATAACGTTTAATAAAGTAGACTTATTTTAAATAATAATCTTTTTTATAAATATTATATACGTTTTTTTAATAATTAAAATAATAAAACTAAAAATACTTTAATAAGCTAAAAATAATGCTTATTAATATAACTAATATAAAAAGATAGGTAATAAATATAAGTTTTTAATTAATAATAAGACCTAAACAATTTATAAGCTGCTAGCTAGATAAAAAGCCCTTTTAAACAAATAAATCTTTAAGCTAAAACGTAGACTAAACGGATTTATTACTTGTTATAAAGCTTGATAAATAGTTAAAAGCTTTAAATAAATAAAAGGCTTAAACTATAACAAAACTTTTATTTTAGTAGTAAAGCTTATAAGCTATAAGGCTATATTTATTATTATTACAACTTTAAATCTTAAACTTAAATAAATAAATATAAAAACTACGTTTTTTTATAAAAAAATTAATAAAAAAATATACGTTAAGCAGCCTCCCAAGTTTAATAATAAGACCAGCTAAGTTTATAAGCTTAACAAAGTTTTATATGGTTTAAAATAAGTACTTAAAATATAATATAAAACGTTATTTAATTTTTTTAAAACTTTAAGCTTTATAGCTTTAAATATTAACGTTAAGGTATTTATTAAAAGTTATATATATATTATTATATATATAAATAATTTTTTAATTATTACCCCTTTAATAAAAAAAATTAATAAAATAAAAATAATATTATATAATAAATTTAATATAACCAACTTTAAGCCTTGCTTTTATTATTTAAACATAATTATTAAAAAAAACCACTTTAATTAAACGATTTATTTAAATTAAAATATTTATATTAAGAAAATGCTTTAAAATTTTGACTTTTAAAAAGCCAAGCCGAAAAATACCCTAATAAAAGCTAAGCTGTTTAATTTACTACTTATTAATTATATGGTTATTATAAAAAATAAGGCTTAATATATAAATGTTATAAGATCCTTAATATATATTATACTAAAGACCCAACTAAATATTACCTTCATTATATCCTTTTATAATTGCTTTATAGCTAGGCCTAATAAAGCCTATAAGTTAATAATAAAACATATATTTAAATATTTAAAAAAAATAATAAATATAAAGTTAATTTATTATAAAAATTTTTAAAAATTAACAGGCTATATTAACGCTAACTACGCTAAAAATTATAAAACCCAGAAATTAACCTTTAAATACGTTTTTAACACGAGATTATAGTAGGTATAATCTGGTTGTGTGTATTGTGGTTGAATATTATTATTATTTCTAAGTGGTGGCCAAAGGCCACTGCCGCAGGCCACCCACTTAAGTGGAGTGGAGTGGCTCCAGCCACCTCCGCGGCCACAAGCCACTGCGTGGCTTGCAGCCCCCCTACAACTCCGTATCAAGTGCCGCGCACACAAACAAAAGCTATTGTCCTCAATAGTAGCCACCCACCAAATCCACCAAATCCAGCCCTTGGTTCATACGGGTCCGTACGGGCATACAGGTCTGTACGGGTCTGTACGGGTCTGTACGGGTCTGTACGGGTCTATACGGGTCTGTACAGGTCTATACAGGTCTGTACAGGTGTTGGTTATATAAATAGGGTGTTGTTAGACAGCCAGATACGGCAACGTTATTGTTGTAGACGGCAACAATATAGTTGTAGGTCTGTTGTAACGAATAGCCAGCGAAAGCGTCGTTTATAGGGCTTATTTCTGTAGGGCTTGTACGGTTCAAAATCCTGATGATCAGCTCACCTAAATTGTATAAGGGCTGCCTTCGTACACAGCCGTAGTATAGCGTACTCGCGGCATTTCAGCTATACTAACGGCGCGGGGTCTGGTCGGGTACGGAATTCGTATAGGTATTTAGTTATAGTCAACGGCAACAGCGTAATTAGATATGCTGCCAGCAAACAACAAAGTCTTTCTCGACCACAAGAATCGCCGCGGGAATAACTTGATGGTGGTTTATATATGGGGCAAACGGCTCGGATTTACGACTGCCGCGTAGGTTGGTCGTACAGGTACCTCAATTCGCCGTACGGCTACGAAGTAGTCGCTAGTCCCAGCCATCCACCGGTGGAGGCACTACTTGACACGAGATTATAGTGGGTATAATCTGGTTGTGTGTATTGTGGTTAAATATTGTTGTTATTTCTAAGTGGTGGCCGAAGGCCACTGCCGCAGGCCACCCACTTAAGTGGAGTGGAGTGGCTCCAGCCACCTCCGCGGCCACAAGCCACTGCGTGGCTTGCAGCCCCCCTACAACTCCGTATCAGTTTTTAATATTAACAGCGGTACCTTTAACTAAAGCTTTAAATAATAAGCTATAATATTATTATTATTTTATAAAGTAAAATATATTAATTAAATATAAGCTATTAAAAAAATAATTTAGCTAAAGTTTTTATTTAAAAAATTAAACATTATTAAAAATATAAGGACAACTATTATTTATAAAAATAATTAAAGGGCTATAATATTAGCTAGTAACCCGTTTTATTATATTAATATTAAATATATAACTATTTAATTAAAATTTATACACAAACAACAAGCTATTAAAAATATTAAATTATAATATATCTTTATTAATTAATAAATAACTAATAAACTAATTAAAGTATTATTAAAAAACAAATTCTTTATTTTCCGTACTACTTTAAGCTTAAAATAAATAAAAATCTTAAAAAAGCTGGCCTAATAAAGCTAAATTATATAATTAACGCTAAATAAAAGATTTTCTTATTATAATAACTAAAAACTAGCCCTTTATTTTTAACATTAAAATTAAAATATTATACTTAAGCATTTAAAACTTTTATATTTTTACTTAGTTATTTTTAAACATCTTGCCTTAATAATAATAAAAGTTTTAATTATTAATATTACAAAAAATAATAACATTATTAAATTTAATTAACTTTTTTAACGAACTTTTAATAAATTTTAAATTTATTAAAAATAAACTAGCTATTTATTTAAGCTAGTTTTATAATTTATTATTATTTCTTAACATTTTATATATTTATTTAAAAGTTATATCCTTTAATTATTTTAATAAAAAAAAAAACTAAGAAGTTAACTAAATAATACTAGATACTTATATTTAAAATATTTTTAATAGCTTTTATAACTTTTAAAAAAATAATAAAAAAACTTAGCTAGTTTTATTTAGTATACCTACCAGCTAGCTAATAAAAAACTTATAAAAAAATATTAAATAATATATATATATTATAATAATAATTATTAACCCTGCTAAAAATAAAATTATAATGTTTTAAAACTATAACCTTATTATAAATATAACATTAAATTTATAAGCAAAAAACGTATTATAAAAAAAGCAATAAACCTTTTTTAAATATATTTTAAAAAAAGTTTATAAGTTAAAAATATAATATTATAATAATCACTTTTTAAATAATTAAAATCTATGTTTATTATATAATATATTATAAATTTATTAATAAGTTAAAATTAAAAATTAACCTTATTTTAAACTTAATAACCTTAAAATAAACAATTATGTTTAATTAGCTAAATAACCTAATACGGTTATTAAACCAGCCCATATTTATTTTTTTTTTTTTTTTTTATAAAAGTTTTTTTATAAATTTAACTAGTATTAAAAAATTTTAAACAAGATTTATTAAAAACTAAAACTTTAATAATAACTCTTAAAATAAAAGTTCTTATAAAAAGACCTAATACTAAAAATAAAAAAAAAAAAATAATAATATTATAATTTTTCCGCTTTTAATATTTAATTTAATAAATATTAATAAAAACTATTAAAGTTTAAGTTTTTTAAAATAAAACGTTTAAAAAATAAAAACCCCGTTAATAATTATATAATACTTATTAATATAAAAAAATATTTTATTATTAAGTAAGACTTATTAAAAGCCTTATATAGAAAAACCTTATTTTTTTTTTTTTTTATATATTATATTCTTATAAAAAGTTTAAAATAAATAAGAGTATTAAAATAAAAAAGGCTAGTACACTTTACTCCTTTATATTTAATATATATAAATGTTACTACACCCCGGAGCTTATAAGCTCTTTTTTTTTTTTTTTTAATAATCCTGAATATAATACTGCTTACCCACACGCTTGTACGTGTTTCTACTCCTATTGACAGAAATTATAGTCTCCCCTTATTTTTCTTAATAGGGGTGGGCTAGAGCAGACCGCACCGGAACGTTCCTCGTAGCGGTACCAGGATTTGCTCCGTGGACCCAGGCTAGCTTCACCCCCTTCTGAAATAACAAGCAGTGCGTCGAGCCGCCGAAATGGAACATTCCAATCTCGTCGCCCTTTTTTACCGGTTGTGGAAGATCATTCAGGAATTTACTATTAATCTCGCAAGTCGATACATCTGACATGCCAACATATACAGCGCCCACGAATCCAATACTTGGGTCATCCGTCTCGAAGATGTATACCGCTCTTGTTGCGACATGACTGATATAGCCCTGAGCTTGGTCACTACAATGACTGGTGTTAATAGTTTTCTCCCCAACTGACAGTTTGAGGGTTATAATGCATGCCTCGAGAGCGAAAGTCATATGTTGACTTGATTATGAAGATGTAGCTCCTATGACCAAACAAAAAGGATAAGAAACAATGAATGATTTCACTTACGGTGCAGCTGGATCAGGACCGTCTTGACTACTAAAGCCAGTGATTGTAGGCTCAGAGAAATATGTGCCATCAATGACCTTGGCGTAGCAAACTTGTCCCTTTACAGGAGAGTGCCAACGATGGTATGATGTTGCACTCAGGAAAGCCTGATAGACTGTACCGCCAACGAATGTGCTTGTATACTTGGGCTCGGAAGGTATCATCTCGGCCACCGAATATGGTTGACCCTTGAGCCAGAAGGTATCGTGCTACTCAGTATCAGGGGGTTAGTAATTGCCATTTATAGCGGAAAAGGGGGATCGAGGAGTTTGTCTCGGAGCAGAAGCTCCCATGCTATAATCGACAAGGAGAGAATAGATAACTCATAGTTACTGACCTCCTTCACGTTCGTCTGGAGGGCAAAGGGTTTAGATTC
Organism: Xylaria scruposa; assembly: GCA_022385635.1. Lineage (NCBI taxonomy): Eukaryota > Fungi > Ascomycota > Sordariomycetes > Xylariales > Xylariaceae > Xylaria > Xylaria scruposa. Next base: position 111,085 of record MU280251.1, on the reverse strand, counting down.
GCACGAGCTCACGATCCAGCCACTCGTTTGATAAACTGGTCGGCGGCTCTCGAGCGTATCAAATGTCCTGACAAAAAAGGCATCCCATGACTCAAAGCCCCAATGATCTTCGGACGGATTGCATACGAAGATCTGGGAGAACTTAAGCGTTTCGCCCTCGAGATTAGCGTCATCCTCGAGTACTTTCAATGCCTCCGGGCTTAGCCATCCACCCGACTCCTCAGTAATCACCTTTAGAGACACTTCCTTCGTAAGGACGTTATCTCTCCAAGCGTTCAGCATATCCTTGAGCTTTTCGTTAACTTGCTGCTCTAGGAAGAAGGCATACCCACTCGGGGTAGCCATGGGCCAATCGAGTATAGCGTTGAAAGGGAATCCAATCAAGCCAACATCGTATTCATGCATACTCCACTCCGGTGCCTTCGTTGTTATTATGTGGTGAAATGCCTGAAGCAAGCAATCATAGTCTCGGATCTGCTTGTTCCCAACCGGGTCCGTCAGATACGGTTCTTTGTTAGGAACTTCGTCTAGCATAGCCGCAGCTAGCATCCGAAGCTTGGCACTTTTCTGGACAACAGCATCGAATTTTTGGATAGATGGAGCCAGGTCTCCAGGTCCCAGGGGCCCTGACCATCGGCGTTTCCCATCAACCTCTTCAACCAATTTTCGAACCCAATCAACCAGTATCTTGGGATCTGGAGGTAACCATCCGCCAGCTCGACTAAACTGGCCATGTAGATAAGGTACTTGGGTAGGGGGAGTCATATCGCAGGCGTGACCACTTGGTTCCAGAATTGCAAGTTTTTCCTTTGAGCGTGAATAAATGATTGCTTGGGAAGATTGAGTAACTTGCGTGTTGAAGGGGTCGAATGGTATAACAAGGGCTGGATTCGGGGCTTGGAAGTTTACTTCAATTCAACAATAATCTTCTATGGCTGCAATAGGTCCCTGCCCAACCTGTCAAGTCTGTCTGGCTTGCCAGGCCGACTTGACTCTATATACAACAAACTTGAAGGTCTCCGACCTTCAGGGTTGAACCAATTGTCTCGTTTAAGCGAGGTTGAATAGCTTCATTTTCGTAATGTGAGAACTCCGGTCGCACATCGACCCGAAGGTCGTACGCTGAAGCGTACGGCCGAAGGGTAGTGACTGGAGCGGCTCAGTACGTAGTACGTGTAACAAGTGGAGGGTGAACTTCGTACTTAGATATTCCGTCTAAAATTTGCCATCACAACCTATCATACGGAAGTCTCCTAGGGTAAAAGCAGGTGAAATGAGGGCGATCCAATTTTATGCTTAAGGTGCGTCGGGTATGTCTCATCTCGTATTTTACAACTTCTGCAGTAAGTATTACCACATCCCCCCCTTCGCGAGGATACTATGTACGCTAGGTGCGCGGGTCCTAATTGGCTTAGAAGCAAGAAAAGAAACCGGCAGTAAATTAACATACATGTTGCATGACCGCCGGTTCCGTACCTATCCGGAATAAGAGCCGACAAAGAAAAGAAAAGGTAGTAACTTTCATAATTATGAGCGTTTAGGATAACTGCCGCCGAAATGATTCCGAGTGACAGCCTGCGGTGGAACAGCATTGCGCAAGTGGCAGTTGTCCGGTTCCACAGACAGCATACCTACTTCGTAATAGAAAAGCAATAGTAGATTGATGTTATCGTAGCGGCCAGTGCCACGGTACTCCCTATAACTGCAGATGGTCAAGTGTCTGACTTGATGACGTTCTTTTACAGTAGTGGCGGTATTATGCTGCAGCTCTGTTCCGTGACATCTAGCGGGCACGCGAACATACGTGGAATATCGAGGCACGTCTTATGCCGATCTAGCCCTCAACTCATCTCATGTGTACTTGACTGGTGTGTTCAAATGAACTACCTGTTACACATAGCCCTCGCTTATGAAGGGATTCTAAGACAACGTATATGCCGTCACAACAAGAATCATCTGGCTGAGCTAGGCCGACTGCTTAGGTGTATCTAGAGCTTAATTCAGGAGAACCCACCTCCAAAATATATGCTGACAAAGCAACAGAACTGCGATTATGAGTGTTACCTACTATAAACACTGGATAACTTCTCCTTAACTGATATAATCCACTATATTGCGCACATATACGATTCAATACGGTTACTATTGATGGTCCCAAAATTTCATTGGAACTGCGCAGCACTTAAAACCTCTTTTTACCGTCAGCAAAACACGACACAAACCATGGGACTTCCAATGATCTCCCGGTGCTTATGTATGTTAACTATAGCTCTAACTAGTACCCAATATCTAACAAAAATGTAGTTCTTGCTGTGCTTTTACTATGCCGCATTGGTGTTGGTTGGAAAGCTGATATCAGGGCGGATAGCAATCGAGATGGCATGGTAGACATTGAAGGAGACAGCGATCTTGCTGACAAGTACGAATGGTCCGACTTTGCAGGAGCCATATTTTTGGCAAACATCGGAGATACAGACGGGCGCTGCTCTCAAATTGCATCGTCTGGCGATCCACTTTCAGATGAAGCTCTAGCGGCCTGTAATGATGCATCAGACGACATCCAGCGATCACCCGGTTACATGGCACGGATTAGGACAGTTCCAATTCCAGATCTTGAAGATGGAGCCTGGGGACATGTCCAAGTTACCCAGGAGATCTCCCGAAAGAACGTTCGCCTATTTCGACAGGAACAGCACGAATGGATCATCATAACAAACGACTACAAATTCAATGCTAGTGAATTGAAGACAGGTCTGAGCCTCGGAATAGACGCTCGAGACACAAGGAGACCCTCTGGCTGGGACGGGCGGGCAGAAGTACATTTCCACGTGCAAAATGGACTAGAAGTCCAGGTTGATGATGTCTATCTCCGCGTTGCCCCTATTCTCACGTTTCATCATCTCATGGACGTTTCGGAAGTTCTCACTACAAACGTCGAGAACTCCGAGGCTCAGACACAATTCGTCTCCGATTTACAAGATATACTAAATGATCCAACCCTCAAAAAGCCTCTGTGGCTATTCGACCACTCAGACGATGTCTGGGCTCAAGATTTCGTTGAACCCGCTTATACTAGCATGCCTGGTTCACAGGGCCCAATCATCCTCGAAGTAATGATCCGTTCGTCTCAGGGGTCACGGTCTGCTGGAAGACAGGTGTTTGAATACCTCAGAAAGACTGGTCGAGGAGCTGTCTACAGCACAGGAGGGACCAGAGATGAGATTGACTCGATGGGAAATCTTGAAACGATCCCTCCATATTCATTCAATGACAAATCCTTTCCGGCTGGACGCATTATCGAAGGGTCTCATGCAGAATCGTACCCAACATATCCACATGTGTACGACTACATGAGGGCCCAAGAGTTTCAAGACCCTCTTATTCTGGACACGGACTGGCTGGCTGTCGGACACGTAGATGAGATAGTGCAGTTCCTCCCAGCAAACACCCCATATGGCTGGGCTCTCTATATTGCCGATCCCATGGCAGGAATCAAGATTCTGGAAGACGCCAAAGAGCATCACGGTGACACGCCTGCATTTTCTCGATCGAATGACACTTACGCGCCCAAGGGTTTAGGTGACGTCCCCGGCCTCACTATCACTGAATTACTGACAGACAAATTAATTAGTGACAATCAAGGATTTGCTGAGAAACTCGACGTCGTCCTGAACGTGTTGCAGAAAGAAACCGGCATTGCACCTCAAGACATTCACTACGTGCCAATGATTTTTACTACCGGCGTCTGCTGGGGGCCAGACGACGGGGTTGCTCCGGACCGGAACTGCAGCACTAAACATGCTGCCGCACTATATCCCGCAGTACTGAATGGCGTCGTCCTGAGTAAGTCGACGTACCTATCTCCGAAGCCTTGGGGACCGTTGATTGATGGCACGGACATCATGGAGGAGGCTACGAAGAAGGTATATGGAGAGGTTGGTCTGAACGTTGTGTATATCGACGATTGGTACTCGCATCACGAGGGTGGTGGTGATGTTCACTGCGGAACAAATACGGTCCGAGTTCCCAACCAGCCATGGTGGAATACGGAACCACCACCGGTCAATGGAGAGAGGGCCGGAGAAAATGAACTGTAGAGGCAATGAAGCCTTTATTATTCGCGGCGTCATAGTGCCTATATCCTAGGGCTAAGGAATTAGTGACGGTTGCCCCATAAGCCACAACCATCGTCCTTAACACGCTGATTACTTTCGCTCTGCTTTCAACAATTAAAAAAAAGGGTTACAATATACATGAAAGAAAATGTTGCACTTGGCACACGAACGAAGGTAGGGCTCCGCGGCAATATGTGCTATATTGTACAGAAGCTATTCTACATAATCGCACAGCAACCCACATCAGCCACCATGCTGTCACTTCAATAAACAAATACACGTAACAGAATCTGATGCGAATGCTTCAAATTCTGTACCTGTTGCGAATAAGTCGAATGAGCCCTTTAATGTAGCATCAAGCTAGGATCCATCTCTATACTATCTACTGATACTCTATAGTTCCCCAGAGCCGCCTGTTTCATCCAAGTTTCTAATCATAAGCCATAGGACCCTTGTTATAGCTTTGGCTTCCTTATCTTTCGTTCTTGAATCCTCAGCGACCTTTTCCATCCTATCGTGATGCTTCGCCTCCGCCTTTTCTCTCATTTGGTCGATTCTGCGGAGTCTGTCATCCACCCTATGACCATGGCCGCGATCGCGAACTTTCTGCTCTCTCTTTTCTAGTTTACCCAATTCCTTTGCTCTCTTTTCTTCTGCCTCATCCACTTCCTTTTGGTGCTTATCAAAGGCCTTTGTTCTATCTTTCAATCTCTTCTTCTCGCTATTCTTGCGTTCACGCTCGGATGCCGTAGTATGTAGTCTTCCCCACAGACCAGTGTCCATATTGATAGGTGGCAGAGCTTCCAAGTCCAAGGGCTCAATCCAACGTTCCAAAGCTTGCAGCCACCTTTGTGCCACACCCATCGTCTGTATTTGCTGCAAATCTAGAAGTGGTTGCAATAACTGCGCATCGTCTCTAATCTTCCCCTTAGCGTCTAGTATAGGTAGATTATTGATCCGTGCTACGGCTTCCAGCTTTGCAATCTCCATCTTGAGGCCACGTGGGGCGAAGACTTCTTTGTTGACTTTACGGAGATATGCTTCCGTAGCTCCCTTTGAGAGTACGACTCTGCTTACATCTGCTGCGACTTTTATCGTGAGCCCAACAGCCTGAGCGGTTCCTTCAGGCACAGCCCCAATGACATCGCCAACTATACCGAGAACCTGAAGTGGCGGGCTCTGTACGGCAACGCGATTCAGACCGTCTAAGACCTCTAAGAACTCTCCGCGCTGAATCTTGAAAGCTTCAAGACTCGGGGGGAACGCTCTGAGGAAAGGGGAGCCTAGCGATGCCGCTGTGGCAGGAATGACGATTGGCTTCTGCAAACGTTGTGAAGGCGCGCGTACTGCAGCATACTCTAGCCTATTCGGTATCGGTGGTATATGGGGATCTTGTCGATGCAAGCGCGATTGCGAGTGGTCTGACGAAGACTGGCGAATTGAGCCCTGACCATCATATATCGCGTAACCATACTCATTTGTTGGCCAGCTATGAAGATGGGGTGTCTGAAGATGATGTTCATCTCGCAGCATTGATGGACGTGTTTGCGGTGACTCAAAAGCATATCCTGTGTACGCGGGTGGCGGATCATTTTGATTTTGCCAATACTGATCGTTGCCTTCCTGCGATGGCTTAGCGTCAGCTATTCCCCTATTGAGTTTGGAATGATTGAAATACTAACGCGCATCGTGATAAGTCTTCTCCGCTAGTGTGCAAATACTCTTGTACTCTTATTCGAACGAGAAAGGGCCGAGAGATTGAGTCTTGTTAGCTACGATTTATAGTCAACCAGTTACACAGCCAAATTGCCCCCCTTTTATACTTCAAATCCTTTCATGTGGAAACATGCATACAGCGTGGCTATGTAATTATGTCTGCTTATTCCCTTTATTACCGGTACTACCGCAGTCGATAAAATAAACGCTACCCTGTGATTTTTCTGTTTCAACCTGTTGAGTAGGCTACTTGGAGTCCTACCCAAAGAGATAACTACCATGCCTCAATAGCACCAATTCTAACGGGTCCTCGGCCCCGATCATGCCCCACTAAACGTTTTAACAGAGCATTAACTAGGATATCCTGAAATGACCTGCAGTCGATTATCGAAGGCGCTGTCTTCCAGCTGCATTGCTCCGCATCGACAGCATGGACAAGAAGGCATTGGTCGGCTCATGCGGGTCATGCTGACAGAGCACATATTTATAACACCTTCCCCCAGCTGGATTCGTGTCATTGAATGAGTAAAATAGCATTTACACAAGCCACGTGGGGTGGCATTCTCAGACCCTAGCTACCGAACGGCTTTGACAATGATGACCGCTTTATGATCCTTGAACTAAGCTAGATCGAATTTAAGCGTCCCCTAGCCATCACCTAACTGGTTGGGGGCGATCCCATTAAGGTGGTAGGGGGACGCGTTTCGCAGCCAATCTCAGTGCTTCAATTGTCCTGCCACGTACTAGGAATGACTAGTACTTAAACGTTGGAGATAACCATAATGATATAACAGCTTAGCCCGAACCCTATTGAATTCTATGCTTTAAGCAAGTTTCTTTTATTGGATCCTCACGTACGTAGTAGAAGGCGGTATTTCAGAAATTCACTTCACTCTTGGCAAATATTGAATACTTTGACTTCCGCGATCTTTTACGAGCGTACTACGAGCTAGTAATCAACCCTAGCATTGTGGCCGTTGATGGCACAGACTCCTTCCCTTTAGTGATGCTCTAAATACTATTGTGTTTAATTGGTCACAAAATTATGCATCATTCATTGTCGCTAGTATTTGATAATTCTTATTGTTACAGTACAAGCGGGTCCCGGAGCACCTGGAAAGGTCTTGTATACAATGAGTAGAGTAGGTATATGAGTTACCTCAATACTGCTCTTAGTAATAACTCAAAGTATTCTCCCTTCTGAGTCTGCCAAAGCTACCTGCTCAACAACCGTCCCTTATCCAAGCCATCAACCACCAACTCGTCCTACGCCCTAGCAGCTTTATGTCTTCGGATCGTTGTCCGAGTTATTTGGAAGTTGTACTCGTTGGTAAGGATATGTTTCAGTTTACAGGACGGGCATCACGCCGACATAGTGTCAACACTTACAGTATAACATGTATTAAAACGGCCGCTGGTAACTGCAAACTCCGTGAACCTTAGCCAAGGAGGAAATCTAAAAACTATGCATCCTAGACTTATTTTAAAATCCAGCAAAACTAATAAGGGATCGCGTGATCACGTAAATCTATAAACGTTCAAGTATTTTTAAGGGAAATCCACGATTGAATTCGACACAAAGCTAAGAGTTCAAAAAAGTCGGAGTCCGTGGCTAAGTCTGTACACTCATGATCACATAAACCCCCCCCTACTCCTTGGCCCCTCACGCGAAGTGAAATCTACGCAAACAAACCCACTCACGCTGCTTCAGCATACTTGCTAACCTTAATAGCATGTACACTGAGCTTGCTGTTCGTATTTCAAAACTTTATTTCAGTCGAAGCAACTATGCTTACTGTTAAATCATATAACAAAGAGGCTAAACAAAGCGATTGTCTCATTAGAGAAAGAACAAAAGTCTCACAAAAGGTGCATAAACAACAGTCTGGTTACTAAATATGATATGCATCACGAAACTGTCATGATTAGGTGTTTCCATATAAGAAGAGCGATTTGACATTAATTGGATCCAATGCATCAAAAAGAAGTTATCTTCCAAAAACTACTTCTATGCTGCTTTTCCTCAACGAACAATTTACAGCAGCATGTCTAACAACAAAGACATCAAGAAAGCCACTAGTGATTTAACGTATCCACCACCAGCCTATATTCGAGTTCCTCGGCAACCTGATGTTCCTCCAGAGTATCCTAAAGCCAGGCCTAAACAACGAGACTCGGGGAAAGATGGGTCATTAGAATGGCTCAGAAACGCAGATAGATTTGAAGTTCCAGACAAGAAAAATGATCAGGCTCCTACAATTCCCAAGGAAGAGGGGGAGATGAAGGGTTCTAACAATGGTGGCGGTTCCCTCGACTGGCTTATTGAAGCGGCTAATTACGAAGCCACCAGAGCAATCGCCGGAGAACAACAATCCCTAGATCATTGATTCCAATGATTTCAATAATAGAAACTCAACCCGCAGCAGAACAAATAAATCCTGTCCAGGTCAAAGCAAAATTATAAAAAGGAGAATCAGGAGTAGGGTTAGGCAAAAGAACAATCAATTGATTCAAACTTTATATCCGAAAAACGAAACTTTTAAACCTGAGATTGGTAGTTAGCCCGTGAGTCCTTAAGCAGTATTACGTCAATATAGTGCATCCTAATGTTTAAAATAGCTAATACCTTTGCGATTCTCATATGTATATCGCCTAAAACTTTTCCTGTGACCGATAGATGGTATTCACACTCTATAAGAGAGTCTTTCGTTGAGCATAGCATACAAGACAGCACACTATGATATGAGGATCGCAACTACATCTACAGGCACAGTATCATTGCTGTTCACATTAATTCCTTGCGTTGTGTCAATTTGAGTAAGAATATGCTATCTAGGCGGGGATTGTATCTGAAAGTATATCTCTAGATCAAGAATAGGATAAGCTATATTAAACGCGCTACAACTTAGTGGTCTCAAGGCGTCGTCCGGTCTCATCAAAGAATATTTTCTGTTCAGTGTTTAAGCTCTCTTGCAGAGCGCAACCGATAGCTACAGCCTGCACCGCCCCGGACAGTTGAAAGGGGAGCTTTGTATTGTCAAGGCAGGCAGCAGTGAACTCGTTAGCCTCTGTGACGAAAGCATGCTCGAAGCGGCCATAGTAGTCCGCGGGGATCTCACGCCGCACGCCTTGAGGCTCATACATCTCAACTAGCGAGCCTTGAGGATTGGCATTGACAGATAGCTTGCCCCCAGTGCCAATGATCTCGGTCATATCGTGCTGGCCGGCAGCCATCATACGGCTGCTGTAGAAATAAGCGATTTTACCATCCCAGAACTCGACGATACCGACACCATTGTCGACATCCTTGTGCCGGCGGAGCTCCGGCTGCACGGCTGTTATACCCATCGCCACCACGCTCTTCACCACACTATCTTGGCCGAAGTACCATAATGCCAGGTCGATATCATGGATGTTGCAGTCGACAAAAATACCACCACTGAACTCGGCGTAGGCTACAAAAAAGCCGGAGGGGTCGAGCTTGTCACATGTCTGGCTACGGAATATGGAAGCCCGACCTATGGCGCCCTGCTCCATGCGATCATGGGCTTGTCTATACGAAGCGTCGAATCGTCTAGAGAAGCCGCACATGACTTTGAGATGCGGCTTTTTTTGAGCGGCGTCAACGACGGATTGTGACTACTCCTCGAAGCGAATATAGTCAGCATTGAATCACGCAGTTTTCTTTCCGGGGTTTGTGACGATTATCAACTATAGAGAGGTCGGTCGGATAGGGGACACTCACGATTTCTACACTGGTACTCAAGGGCTTCTCGCATAGAACATGCTTGTCAGCCTGTATGGCCTTAATGGCTTGTTCTGCGTGTACCGTCGTAACGGTTGCTATTATGACAGCTTCAAGGCCTGGGTGGCTCAGCATCTCATCATAGTCAGTGTAAACCGTGGTATTGGGCAGTGCCGTCGCGGCCCACTCCTTCTCCTTGGGATCTGGAGTGAAAGCAGCCACAAGGTCGGCGCGAGGGGTGCGGTTGGCGAAGTTCAAGGCATGGCGGGCTCCCATGCGGCCGAGACCAGCACATCCGATTTTGAGTTTGCGTTGAGACATTCTTCTAGATTACGAGAGGAATGAAACTAAAGTGATGGCAGTGAGAAAGACAGGTAGCTCGATCGAAGGTGATTAAGAAGGAAGAGACAGATTTCTTCATGGCCATCGTCTGTTTGTCGTGCTATTAATTCCTTCTCGTCCTCCACACTCCTCCACATATTGCTCCAGAAAATAGGCTGCGAAGCCGGAGATGGGTTACAATTGCTTTGCCATTCGCCCTATGAGTTTGTTTGGTTCCATAATGTAGCTGAGCGGGGGGCCACAGCCTCAATTTCCCCCATGAGTACAATATAGTAAAGGAAATAAAAGCGTCTGGAATCAGAAAGCCAATATGCAGAAATGAGGAACTAAATTGCTGCTTTCGACTGATCAGGTAGATAGGTAGGTAGTGAGCCCTACATTAATCAAGTCAGTCTCTACTGAAACGGCAATTCTTCAATATGCCATGAGTGTCTGGAAAGGGCAATTTTCGCCTGATTGGCTTGTAGATCAATGTGGAAACGGCAACTCCACTCAATGCGGAGAAAGCTGGAGAACTTGGGGAAACCTGGTGCTTCTACTCTGTAATATGGGGTAAATTATTCTGGTCCCCTTCCTCTCTCCCGACAAACCCTTGTTTTATCACAACTAAGACTTAAATCAACTGCTCTAGCTATATAGTACAGATGCTTATAGGCGTCATATAGCTAGCCCAATTAAGATACCTGTTCATAGTCAATTAAGTCACATTTTTCTTATATCTTGGCGCACGTCACTCGTCTGGCAGGCTTATCAAGTTTAAGTGTCTTGATTTGCATGGGTTGTGATAATGCAACAAGCACTCCACATTCTGCACACGTGCGCGATAGTAGTAGGTTTATGCTTGGCGCGTCCCGACGCTTTTACGGAATTCTGTGATATGAAGCTACTGAGCAATATTAGAATCGCATCGATTTTCAGTGCGAAAGAATAGGTACATGGTCACGCAGTCGCCCATGGAGCATAGCATAACTCGTTAAATAATCACGTTCTCTTAATTTTATTCAGTCGTCAACCTCAAGTCCCTTATCATACGTCGTCGTGATATATGATTTGATCGTTTGATTATGACTTGAACTCCGCGCTGAACTAAACTAAAGAGAGTCTTTTACGGTTGCGGATGCTTGGCTTATGGCGGCCTTGCGTTCGGCCTTCATCCGTTTCTGAATGACACGGGCCTCTTGAACACCAAAGCCATTACTGAAGATTACTCTGATATCTTCCAAAGTCATCCCCGCCACTTCTGGATAACAGAAGTAAATAGCCACGTAACCGAATAGACAGATTGCGGCGTAGAAGCCGTATGTTCCCGATGGAGTTGTATTCTCCAGTTGTGTCAAGAAAGTCGATGCGACAATGATGTTAGAAGCCCAGCAAGTACAAGTCATCATCATGGTACCCATTGAACGGACTTCCATGGGGAAAAGCTCGCTAGATAACCATGCCGTATTGCCAATTCCGGAAGAATAGAACGCGACGTAGATGACTACAGCTACTAGCACCAGCTTAGCCGGCCAACCGACCGTAGTGCCAGGTTCAAGGGTAAGATCGTGTCTGATTGGGATATAGATGAAGGCGACTACGGCGATGATGAGAGCGAAGCCCATAAATTGCACAGTGCACAGGAGGATACGCCGCCGCCCGACTCGATCAACAAGAATAAGGTTGACAAATGTGAAGATAAAGTTAACAGCGGCGATAATCGTGCCGACGGCCACGGGGTTATTGAAGCCAACCTGTAAATAAAACTTGTTAGACTTGTTACAATCAACGTCTGGAGGTCCAGCATATGACGCACCAATGAGAACACCAAGGGGCTATAGTAGATCAGCGAATTGAAACCACACAATTGAGAAATAGCCATCAGGCCGCAGGCGGATATCAAGGCGCGGAGGTTAGCGGGGACGACGTAGAGCTGCTTAATGATCCACCAGCGGCCCTTGCCGTCGTTTATTGCCTTGGCTAGGCCGACGTGGTATGAGATGTGCTTGATTTTGTCTTCGACTTGCTGATCCGTACTGTTAGGATAGATCTTTCGGATGACCCTGGCGGCTTCGTCTGTTCTGTTGTGGGAGATCAACTGTCGCGGCGATTCAGGGCAAAAAAGCAGGAGAATCGCCAGGACAATGGCAGGGATAGCACCACCACCAACCATATATCGCCAACCGCCTCTGACATAGGCAAATGCGGCGCCAATCCCGTATGACAGAAGCTGGCCACCAGTGATAGACATGTTGTCAAGGCCAATCATACGACCACGGTACTTGGAAGGGGATACCTCAGCAATGTAAAGCGGAACAATAGCGGCAGCGGATCCGACACCAAAACCGACAACTAATCGTCCTACAGTCATCTGAGCGAGAGAAAATGCCGATGCCTGCAAAACGGCGCCAATGGAAAAGAGTGCGCAGCCGACATAGATAGCTTTCTTGCGTCCGTAGTGATCCGCAGTAAGACCGGCAAAGATGGCGCCAAAGAACGCACCACCGGAGGTGATAGACGTGACGAGTTCTTTCTCACTAGAACTTAAGGTATGGCCTAGGTCGGACCCAATATAAACCAGGACGGCAGCAATAATACCCGTGTCGTATCCGAACAACAAACCGCCCAGAGCAGCTGTCACCGTAACGAGCCATGAGTATAGACCGGTCTCTGTCTGTTCGATAGAGTCGAGTTGGTCGAGCCAGTTAGGCGGTGGCTCTTCAGTGCCTATAGTCTCGAGATGCTGCACATCTGTCTTTGCATCATTGAGGGAGAGTTGTGACGACATGAGGTCTTCGATTAGAGTGGTATCGGAGTTTTGTTGTGTAAAGGGTTACGGACAATGGGAAATTAGGAGCGAGATGGAACTACTGATGACGGTAATGATTATTCAAGCAGTGAAGCGAGTTGTGTGGCTACTAATCAATTATATGCAGATTTGCGGATCGTATCTTGCCATAGGAAAGTAGTAGCGGCATTATCCTTAAATACTAACTCTACAATTATAACCACTCACATTAATATATCTATTTGTTTGCAATTGAGTCGATGCCAAGTCAATGATGCCGGCTGAGCGTGCCATCGTTGTCATTGGAATACGTCTAAAACGCTGTTCGCCCTAGAATGATCCTTGTATTCCTCGTGTTACTTCCCCAGGTTTCCGAGCTCGAGGCCGAAGTGTTTTAGTCTGGGGATAGTCTGGGGAATGATGCTTTCCAGTGGGGACTATGGCAAACTAGTCATCCACTTAGGACCTCTCACCAGCCAGCGCACACTAATTTGCATTCCCGGATCTGCACCCCACAAGAACATCGATGGGGCCTTGATCCTAGGCGCGTCGGGGTCGGGGCACCAGGAACACGCACGATTACTTGCCCTTCTCATCTAAAAGGGCAAAAACCCTCTTCCTAGCTTGATCAATTCATCCCTCTTCACTTCGCTCTTCTGAGCTCTTGTTCACGCTCCCCCTTGACAGACCCCGGTGCTCAGATCACGTTCCCCACTTCCCCAGCGTGATATTGAGCTGTTGGCAAAGGTACATTGAGAACGAGTAGGAAAGACCGTGGGTGGTTGCAGCTGGTTACCTACTGAGTTGCTCCCTCTCTTCAATATGAACAGGCCGAGGGCAAATTCGCACGCCGATGTAACCACAACCCGAACTTTACCTTGCTCTGTGAGTTTCGATGACGAGATGGTAGCCATTATGGTGCCAAGCCCGAGGGTGGACCGACTTGCTAATCCATATCATCCGCTTCTCAGTCTTGCGAAGCCAGGTATAAACGCGAATTTCCCAATGTTGAGCTTTAGATTACTAATTATGGGTTTGAACTTTAGTCGCCACAAATGTTAGCATACACTACCCCTCAGTGCTGCACTATTACGTGCCAAGGGTTACCGCCTAGTGGGTAAATCACTAATTGCGACGGAAAAGGTGACAACCAAGAGTCAGGGTGCTCAAGATGTAAGGAAAGGGGAATTGAGTGTAAGCGGAAGTCGCGCATTCGCTTTAGACATACACTCAACCCAAGGTTTGTTTCCCCATTTTGGACCTTGTCACTAAGTGCGTGAAGACTGATATAATCTTAGCTTGCGGCCCAAGCGTGCTTCAGGGTCTGGCAGAAGAGACTTGCAATTCTCATCAGATCAGATTTGGGTGCGGGCAGCCAAGACCTTCAACTTTGTCGACGAGACACAAGAGGTTGTTAACATCTATGAGACGGAGAGCCAAGAAAGTGGGAGCGGCAATGAGAAAGATAACAACAAGGCGACTGACATAACCCCCCCATCTGAAAGACCTGCTTCCCACGCGCATAATGCTCTATCCCCATGGCCGTACCCCTCATTAGTACACGACCTTGAAGATGGTGACCCTAACCAAGTGGAGTGGACGTTAGGTCTCTGCTCGCCGACAAGAGAGAACTTATCAGCCCGCTCTAACGCAACCAATGGCATTCACATACAATCTCCTTCGGAGACGAATCTGGAGGGGAAACATGTTGACGGGGCAGTTCGTTCGTCACCGCCGACAATTGACGGTAGTTCTGGGTTTCAGGCCCTGCTAAATGCTGGCCGACTACTAGATTATGGCAGTAACTGTCCGGAGAGTCTGAACACGTCGGTACAAGCCGAGGTTGACCCCTATTGTCTCACCGAGACCTATGATACGCAGCGGACGTGGCCCCTGAAAGACAAGCACGAAGCCCAGCTATTCTGTCATTGGATTAGGAATGTCGCACCCCTCTTTGATTTGTGTGATCACGAACGCCATTTCGCAACCGTAGTCCCACAGCGTGCTACGACCTGTCCACCACTCCTAAACGCCCTCTTGGCCGCATCCGCTAAACACTCAAGTTGCATGGGGTTACTTACCCCGTTAATAGCTGATAAGTATTACCAAAAGTCCCTCGAAACCATCATCCCTATACTATCCAGCGATATTGTGGTGAGAGACGAGAATCTCCTAGCGGCTATCGTGATTCTCCGCTTCGTCGAGGAGTCGGATATTCCCTTCTCACCCGCCGGTCCACAATCCCATCTCATAGGAACGAGGGCATTTCTCGCGGCACGTGATCGTACTCGTAAATTTAGCAAGCTTGCTATAGCAGTATTCTGGCTCGCGCTACGCCAGGAGATCTTCATGGCGCTGATACATAGCCGAGCCGTGCATCCAGACTTGTTGATCGAGGAAATTTTCTCTCCTCTGGAACCGCCAGAATGTGACTGTGACTATGCCAACAGAGTAATTGTGCAGGCTACCCTTTGTCTTCAGTATTGCTTTGGCGAGGAAGATCAGCAATCTTCTTCCTGGTCAGAACTGAACCACAATCTAGATCGTTGGTATGCCGACCGACCATGGCAGTTCTACCCGATGTCAGCGGAGGAGGACGAAAATCAGTTCCTACCGGAGCCAAAGTATATCTCCGACGCAGTAGTGACTGGTATGCAGCACTACTATCTTGCCCGGCTCATTCTCGAGGCCCATAATCCAACAGCCCCGAAGCTGGGACCAGCCCGAAAGATGCACCTACGAAAGACAGACCAAGAAATGAAGCGAATAGTACGTAAAATTTGCGGGATCGCCAAGGTAAGAATAACAGATTACCTTCTCTGGCCTTGTTGTTTGCTGACATGCAAGAGGCCAACCCGCATACCGTACCAGGCTGTGTGTAAGTGCCTATACACCCAATCATGGAATCTTTATTCCATGTTATTAACTTCATTTATCCTAGCTGCGCCAGCATATCTATAGTGATCGCAGGTGATCGCTTTACTGAAAGGCAGGAACAAGAGATACTCTATCATATTTTGGTGGAAACAGGCCAGGATTTAGGCTGGCCAACTGGGTCTGCGTATGATGCCCTCATATTTACAATTTTCCATCTAGAGTTTAGCAAATGTAGCTAACTACTTCAAAGACAGGAAGATTTGATATCAGCGTGGGGATGGTAAGTCTCTGAGCTTGTTGATATATCAGATGGAAGAAGCATGTAACAAGAAACATTTCAACTCCGGAAGAAATGTGATGAATTCATGTTGAACATACTTCGCAATGAATAAGTTAACATTTATTCCATCGAAGCCTTTTTCAATGAAATTCCCAAATTTCACGTCAGGAGTGGGTGAGCGGAAAACGGGAAACAACAAGAGCTCAAAAAAGGATATATCATTATCAGGCATTAGCACTCATCACTATCAGACATGGTTGGATTCCCACTGTGCAACCCAACTAGCGCTTCCTTCTCATTGCTTACTCCATTCACCACTCCTATTCTTTTCCAAATTTCTAGTATCATAGGTCCGGGCATGAGATTTGTTGTTTCTCGTCTCTCCTGCTCCGACTCAGGGTGCGGAATCGCGAACTCCTATCGGCGAGCAATGCTAGCCAGAAGAACAGTTCACTCCAAGTAGCTATTGTTCCCGCCAATACAACCACGGGCGCCGGTCGAGAAAGCAACGAAGTAGAGCTGGAGCTCCTTGCCCTTTCCCCCTAGCCAACGGTCGGGGTCGAACTTTACTAGGCCGGGGAACACAGACTAGTCACGATGAGCGACATAGGTTGACATGGAGACTATTGTATTGAGGATGTATGCGCCTTCAGATGTGGTCTTCCGTGGAAGGCCGAACGATGTAGGCGGTGCAATCCGCAATGCCGCATCGAGACAGTCGCGCATGTAAGGCAGGTGTTTGACCTTAAAGTAAGGGGGGCCGACGTCATCGTCATCGAGCACGGCATCAAGCACTCCGTGGAGTTTATATTGTTCATGGCAATGGTAGTAGGGTCACACTGCGGTTACAATTTCACCCCACTCGAGACCGTGCGGGCGCTTTCTTTATCCTCTATGAGGCGGTGAAAGAAATCATTTAACTTTTCGCCTTCTTGATATCGTTTCAGGCGCTGAGTGGCACGGTGGTATACGATGCCGTCCCAGCCTTGGTTGGGTTTCAACTTTCTAGTAACGGCTTGAGCGGCGGCCCTAATCATAATGCCTGGGCCCTGCGATGGTGATGCCTGCGATTATGAGGGCTACAATGATAGGATTGCGATCGCACTCGCGATAATGGTAACAATAGTGACACTGGCGATGCGAAAACTCGCGGGCGGCTAGCAGAGACTTCGGCCAGATTACAGCTCGAGGTCGCCATGATAACCTAACGCCCCAAACTAATGCGATATAATATTCAAAAAATCGGTTTTCTTTCTAAAACCTGGCTTTGCTAATAGATTCGAATAATAACTAGGAACAACGTCGAAGAATTGAACTATATTTTTTATGTGTCTTGTATTCTTGAGTAGGGGCCTTTGGGATGACCTACATTTCGACCGGAAGCCGCTAATCTCATTTCAGGGCCGAACCTGTATGCCACGGGAAATATTTAGAAAATAGCCTACTTTTGAGCTCTTAATCAAGCCAGTGATGGCATAGATGCAGCCGGACAAACAGAACCTCAACTTGCTACTTTGTCCAGTTCTCAAGGAGGGAAATAGGTAGTATATCGCGAAAGATATTGCTACCTTCGTCGCTTGCCAGTAATCGTGCCACCCCCACTTATCGCTTATCTATATAAGTGGGGTGTGGCACGATTATCTACCCCTATTTCCTAAGGACCTTCCCAACTATGAAATCGCCAAGAAAGTAATCAAAAATTGAGTGGCTATTCGGCTATAACGATGTAGGATTGCCCTATCTCATCCCTAGGATAATCAGATCTACGGCTGCGTTACCGGATAGACGAGATCCGATAAGCGGTAACCAGGAGGTGATATGGAATCACGTCCATCAGATACTATTTATGTACTGCATCTTACCCTTCGTCTATAATAGGTAGGCATGGGTAAGTGGTTGTGCAATTGCTTTCTCGCTAAGTTGTATACATGATTTTAAGACAGGCCGCTAGATGAGTGTATACATATTAGAAAGACTTAGGGACTAATAAGATTCAAAAGATAGGGTGTCAGATGGTGATGTACATTACGAATCTCTTCTTCTCCTAACCTCCTGGCCGTCATTCACGTCGTTGAAACCTTCTTTGAGAGCAATATCGTCCTCTTCTGCAGAAGTGTTGTCGGGTTCAAAACGATCGCCGTTAGCTGTCGGCACCGGTGTATAGTTAATAGCCGAATCTGGACTGTTCCTCGACCGACTACCGGGCTGCTTCCCTACGCCTAGCCATTCAACAACAACAAAACGTGCCAAGCGGACGAACGACTCGTCAACAACGCGCCAAAAGTAGTCTGATGCTAGTATGTTAAAAATATTGCCAATGATATACGCGACAACAAACGCGGAGCTTTTAGACCAGCCATATTTATCTTGCAAAACCTCGTAAATAGGGTTGCCAACGTGGGTGTGTCCTAAGCCCTGCAGTAGGTAATACGCGTAGCTGATCTCGCCAAGGTACTTAAGAAAACTGACGGATAGAACTTTTTGCAACAACGGTAGCTGCTCAAGCCCCCAGAGCGTCAAAAAAGCGCCGATAGTGCCCCACCACCATACCCAACCCCCTACTGGCTCTGGCGAGCCATGGTTGGAATCAGGGCGCCAGCTTGAGGGAGTCAATTCCCAAAGAGAACGGTAAGGTTGTGCACCATCCGGCATATCTTCAGGCCAGCTGCATAATAAGATGCCGAAGAGCACGCAGAACACAGCCGGTACGATTGTTAACCATTTGCTCGGACGTAGAGGTCGATTGAAGAGGCGGGAGATGTCGTCCGATAGGGGTGCAAATCGCAACTCGGCCAGCAGCATGCCACCCATGGCGCATGCGATATCCCAGCGACGATTGCAATAGACTGACCAGGCTGCGACAAAGATAATGATGGCCTTCCGACTAACGGTAGACAGCGTTGCGGTTGTGGCTATCATCAAGAACATGGCTAATGATAGTCGATATTCGACGCCCAGAGTCCAGGCCTGTCCATAATGCGGCGGTATAGGTTTAAGCCTTGCCCACTGTGAAGACAAGAGTCAGTAAATTGTCCTTCTGGCAGCATATGCATAATAGAATGGCGGGAGAATTGCGCAGGCGGTTACATACGTGGTACGGATCCATGACGGTAACGGCCGAGAGCCAGAATTTATACAGATGAACGAAAATATTAGGGGCTTTGTGATCGATTTCACCCCATGGCACGTAGTAGGTGACGAATGCTGTTATGAAAGCCAGCACCAATAGAGGTCCAAATAAACGAATGGCACGACGCAATGTCATAGATGAAACGCTTGTCAGAAGATCGTTGCCGGTTTTTTCCTGCTTATTTGGCCTGTCGGGTTCGTTTATCTTGCGTAGGGACGAGTAGGACAGCACAAACCCTGATAGTACAAAGAATACGCATACCATGCCTTTCCCGGCTATCAAGGCACGTATAAAAGGTAGTTGAATGAAGTGTTCCAACTTGTTATCGTTTTGTACTGCCCCGTATGGCTTGAATATGAAATCGCGGTATTTATCCATGGTGATATGCTCGTTATAGACAATCCAACAGGCCAGGCCTCTTATCCCATTTAGATAAGTTGTTGACGTCGTTTTCGGCAGTCGTCGCTCAGTAAGTCTCAGCGGTCGGGCGATGCAGAAAGGAAGGAGAAAGAGAAGCCATCGTACTGTCGGGTTTCCACGGGAACGGGGCATCCAGTCATCATCTATGGATTGGTGATCGGTTGCGGTGAGGGGCATGGCCTCTTCATAGTGACGGTCCTGACTGCTGCCAGTGAAACCCTTTATCCATCGCCTTATTTTATTCATGGCGAAAGTCTGTAGAGTGGCACGAAAAGGATTAGACAGTTAACGAAAGACTGAAGGGTCGTGGGGCTACAGGCGGCTCCCAAAGGTTTTAAAAGAATCGCATAGCCTATTCGATACGCCGTATATGCAAAGGTTATTTCAGCCCAACATGGCAATCTAACGATTCCTGGTTCGTATTAATCCTAAAGGGTGTATTTGGGGGCGAGGCGACCTCCATACGGAAAATATGTCAGACTTCTTATCTTAGAGACTGACATAAGGCAACTGCGCCAAGGCTGCGTCAAACTCGCTACCCTCAACAAAGGCATTGCAGGTGATTAGGGGTCTTCTGTTAGCGCCGTCGAGTAAGTCAGGAAAACACATACGGAGTACTGATAATAAGATCCTTCTAGCCATCGAACCAGGGCCCGCCCTATGGAAGGAGACTGCATAGGCCCAGACTCTAGGCATCGGGCGAGCGGGTCTATCCGTTCGATGACAGCGATCGCGACACCTTGGCCTCAAAGCGGCTATAGCGCGGCAATAGTTGGCGCATATTCTTATATAAAAAAGTTCTTCATTTTTCGAAGAATTTGTTTAGAAATGTTGGCAGCTGTTCATCATTATATTATATTAACATTAACCATTCTTTTTAAGCTTCATGTGAGGCAAGCGCCGCGATAACAACTCGAAGTGATGCTTTTAGCTAGATTTCGTGGGAGAATGTGTCGCAGATTGTACAGAGGACTCCATTTTCGGATCCTAAAATTCGAGTCCTGGAGGCTTCGATGCCTACTGTCTAACATCTGTATACAATATGTCAATGGCAATTCGGAACATAGCAGAGCAATTATAACAAGAAGTGTGTATATTAACTTCTCATGCAGACTTAGTAAGGGAATGGGTCAACTATAATCCAAGAGATCTCCCGTATAAATAGCTATTAGTCTGCACTTCTTCTCTTTGTAACTAGAACTTGATCTTTAGATCATCTGAATACGCCACTAATGATCCTATCTGGATATTGCACTAGTTTACTTCCTTTATATGATCGCAGACCCATATATCTGCGAGACTTACACATCAAGAACCAGATGTCCTGATCTTCTGATGGTCCCAATTGGGTACAGCAGAGACATTCATGCCAAAATTAGCGCGAGAATTCTACCTTTGGTACCGATTGAATGCGATAGACGTCAAATTATTTGCCGGTCCAGAGACGATCTCTGAAATTCCCGAGGCTAAGTTGCCATTTTCGTCTTGTCTACATTCGGCGAAGGCAACCCAAGTGACAAAACGGCCAGTCGCTGGGAGCGTCTCATCAAAGATCCCTTGAAATCACTCTGGAAACATTCTAATACACAGTATTCGGCCTAAGAAACAGTAACTGCAAGTACTACAACCGCGTTGTGGATGTTATAAACTCATTAGAGAAAGCTAGCGCAAAAGCTCTCATACCTGTTGACAAGGTTGATGATGCCAGTGGAGGAGCTAAGACGGATTTCTTGTCGTGGAAGTCAGATTTTTTGCTGCATTTCGGGAGAAGTTGGGCTGCCAAGATCATGAGATCATCTATACCCCTAGCGGTGAGGGAAGATCCGTCTTTAGAAAACCAATTGATCTATACCATGGCTCACCTATCAAGAACTCTGCAAGCTCTAAAGTTAAGTCACTTAAAATATCTCTAATTCAAGCTATGATTATGACTCAAGCACGAGACTTACATACCACACCAAAACGAAACTGCGTCCACCGTGAATTGGATCTTAGCAGTTGTTCAGAAATCACATGTGAGACTAGTGACTAGGTACCTAGCTGTTTTCCATTATTGCAAAGGATGCTGTCAAAGGTCTTGCGCAGTTCTCTCCAACGCCGGATGCAAAAGGCCTACTTCTAGCCCTCGGCAAGGATAGGGATGCCTATCATGCTTTCACTAGCCGAAGCCACGTCAAAATGGGTCGCCTACTCTTTCTAGCCGCCCCAGGTGAAATCTGGGAGTTACTTCTACCTTACCTTCCCGTCACACAACACCGGTACTATTCTGTCGCCTCATCACCCATTTGCTCTCCGCGAGGCCTTGCGATAACAATTGGCGTTGAGAGAAAACCACTTGCTGAGGATCCCCCAGTAGAGACAAAGGGCCTCAAAACCAACCACCTCCTAGTTCTCGTAAACTCATTCCAACGAATAGGAGGGTTGCCGTCATATCGGCTCAGTTGACTCGCGGGTACCCTTCAAGGCTACGTAATACATGCTGCCGTCAGGAAATCCAGGTTCAAGCTCCCGGCTTTACCCAGCACGCCCATTATCATGATCGCAGCAGGCACAGGCATTACCTTGTTCCGCGGCTTCATTCAAGAGCGCGCGAGACTAAAGAGTATGGGCAGGCCAATCAGCGCAATGGTATTGTTCTTCGGCTGCCGAAATCCGCAAGAAGATTACCAGTACCGTGAAGAGCTCGAATATGCTTGCACAGAGCTTAGTGCGATACCGAAAATCATGACTGCTTTCTCTAGAGTTGTGAGACAAGAGAGGCTATATGGGTAGAACACCATAATTCATAACGCAAAGGAGCTTTGTGATTTACTTGGTCAGGGCGCGACTTCATATGTTTGCGGTCGATAACCAGGGAGGTCAACAAGGCTTTTCAGCACGTACTTATGGCTTAGAACATGTGAGACCGAACGAAACTTCATGAATAGAGCCACAGCATAAAGAAGAAGAATAAGTAGCTCGAGGACGTCTGGGGTTAAAAGAGCTAAGACATGATTCTTTTTTTTCTTTTTGGCGTTACTTGAACAGACGTGTAGGCTATAAATCCTTTTGGCAGGTACAAAAGACCACTCTTAGTCAGTAGACTTGCGAAATCAGTGTTCACAAGCACATATAGGCACATTGCGATGAGAAGGGGTGAGAGTATTCGGCAAGATAGATAGAAACTTACAGCCATAGTCTTCCCTTCGCTGCTTTATATAGGGGGAAACTGGTTAAATCTAGATTCTACCGTCTTCTAAGGTTGCGATATCTGTGAAAATGACTTTATATTAGAGTACTTGTACTTAATACAAATGTATCTTTCTACACATTATTTCCTACATTTATTTATTAATCATGAGTTTTGATTGATTCCCTATTTATCACTAACATAAATGTAGTAGTAGTAAGTTTTCTACTGATTCAGTGTCACAAGGCTTAGTGTTTAGGGCTTGGAGTAATATTTAGAATTGCGATAATTTTCTTGGGCATCAAGGAGGCATACCAGTCTGCCTTCTTTTTGCCCTTCGCGGCGAACCTAGGTCTATATATACACGAATCGTTCGCATTTACTTGCCTAGATAATTCAGGTCCGTTTCGCAGCATTTAGCAAACACGGGTAGTTGGATTGTTCAAACCCCGAACTGTAGCCCAAATACCGACTTGCAGATTTGTGTCACGATATTGCCGACCAAGCCCTGGTAGGCGGGTAGTTGCATACCCCTACCTAGGGTTCTTCCGTGTAATATTTAGAAAAAGGTTGACGCTAATTACTACCCTCTCATGAAGAATTATTAATTAACAAGTATATTCTAGCATTTTAGTACTTATTAGCAACCAAATCTTAGACCTTATCATTGATAAAACCTTCAACAAGACGAGCTTGTCAGCTGTATAAATACCCCTGCCTTCTCCAACAACGACTTTCTCCACACCTTTATGGTTTGATACCATACCGTCGCATAGTAGGTTTAGGGAACCGCAACTATTCCGCTCAAAATAATAAGCGGTAAATTTACCGTTTGTTCTTGTGAGCGGCTCCTATCTAGAACGCTTGAGCTGTAAGCCGCTTATTAAGGTAAGCGGTAAATTTACCGCTCCACGCTAGAAACGCTCCAGATATTCAGAACGCTCTAACCTAGTTCCGCCTACTGCATGAAAGCACCTGCTTGCATTTGCCTTCTGCTTCAACCAGCCTTTATATTATAAATTACAGCAACTGCAGTATGTAAAACTTCTTCGTAGCATAGTATAGTAGTAAACCGTAGTCTTTTAATTGTAGACCGTAGTTCGAACCGTAGTCGTATTATATATAATCGTAGTTCTAGCTAGTAGTACAGCAATACGGTATAGTAATACAGTACAACAATATAATACAGCAAGTTAAGTTTTTTTTTTCTAGTACGCAGGTATGGAGCGCTACAGTTAATTAAACAGTAAAATAACGGTTTAAACGCTGGTAGAGCGCTTAATACGGTGTAACCGTCTGCAAAACGTGCTGGCAACCATTCCCCTAACTTTACGGAGCGCTCCAACTTAGTGAACCGCAAATATACGGCAAATATACCGCTCCCCAGACCTACTATGCGACGGTACGGTACTACCTCAAGCAGTGACCGCGACAACTAGAATGTTTCCTATTGGACGCATTCATGCCGACGTTGCCCTAAAAGATAGCAATATTTCGCTCAGCCACAGAAGCATACGACGTAGAACTTGAGCACTTTGGTAGCCGCTACGAAGCATAATACCTATCTATCGTGGTATTGGTTTGTCTAAATAAGCACTTTGGACCTCTCAACCAACAGAGACGCTCAGCAACCAAGCAGATCGACCCCCAATCCC
Organism: Xylaria scruposa; assembly: GCA_022385635.1. NCBI lineage: Eukaryota > Fungi > Ascomycota > Sordariomycetes > Xylariales > Xylariaceae > Xylaria > Xylaria scruposa. Next base: position 86,869 of record MU280251.1, on the reverse strand, counting down.
TCCCCTTTGACCAACAGACTACCTAGCGCTGTTATCTGTCGCCTTATTTCTGTCCAGAGCCTAAGCCTCCGACACCGGCAGTCCTGGGGAGTGCCTCAGCTAGTTGAATCAAATCAGGACTCATAGTTCGTGCGGGAGATAAGATAATCCTTGTCAAGCATAATAATATTATACAGTTCAAGCTTGGGGTGTATTCCCGTGAGATGACCAGCATTCTGGCAGCGGCTTCCTGCGAAAAATCTGACAAGCATGTAACAACGAGTCGCATTAAGCGTCGATTCTACCCCTCTTATCTGATGGATGTCATCCCGGCAAGGGGCCAAAAGAAATGGGAGGATGAAATTTCAAATGCTTCATCTTTTTCATGCGGCGGTTATGCTATTGTGTTCACTATCACATGGGAAAATGGATGATACATTTTAAGCACTTAATCAGATGATAATAGATGATAATAGATATTCCCCTGTCGCAGCCACTTAGAAGTTTCATTTGATGCGGACTCAATGGCCCATATCATTAATTTGGAAATTTGAAGCGGAAGAGCCTACAGATCTCGATCAAGCGAGCCAATGAAACTGTCGTAAAATGTCAATGAAAGATTTTCAGCTGCGCCACTCCTTTTGGGGTAATCCGTGTCATCACAAACTTGCCTAGCTGCAGACCCCTCGTCTCACTCCCATAGCACCACTTCTCCTAACTTTACCTTCATCACCCGTGTGCGAAGAAGGCAGCAACATAAATACAAATATACCAGTCACTCGCGGCGAGGAACATTGATTCAATGGCCTCCACAATAACACCTGCGGACGGCAATGAGATGGGCAATCAATGGGATTCTAAGAGCCCGTTCAAAGAAATATGCTCTCATTCAACCGGAAATAGCACTTCGTGCTTCCCGTGCTCTCCATCGGCACTTGAAATAAACAGCGAGTTCACAAGGAGCCCCTTGAATAAATTTGGCCAGGCAAGCTCCGAGACGAACCCATTGTTGGGCATGCTCATGTCTCATTTCGCCGGGGCTTTCACACAGCTTGAGCTCATTGGCCCGGAATCATCTCTTTCTGCACGCCTGAACAATTTTGAGAAACTCGCAAATGATCAGCTCTCCAGCGGCGCCGTATTCCTTCGGAAAAGTCCCTTCATAGCAGCAGAAGATAGTCCCAACATCACGGAAATTCAAATAACTTGGGAGAAGGGTAAACCGGACAAGGAATCGGAAGTGGGCAGCCTCACAGCACCAGACGCAACAAGTTTCTACAATAATCTGGACAGCTGTTTAAATTATTCTGGTTCAATCCAGCCATTTACAGTATACTATAAACTAACTCTCGAGAGTTATACCGGTCATGATGATGATGCCGTCATACATCACAGCTCTTCTTTAAGCGAAATAGCTACGAAAATTCATGGTGATCTTTATCATCGAAGTGGTGGGAGAGAGTCACATTGGACCATACGTTTCCCTCGATTCCGCTCACCAGCTCTTCCGCGGAACGGCCCATCCAAACGTTATGTAAATATCCCAGTGTCATATAACTACGGTTTCTACCACGAAGAAACGCTCCTATGTGTGGTTATCCAAATAAATATGTGCACTACAACTATTATTCAGCTCAGTCTCCAGGATATCGATCACAATGCGCTTGAGACAAGTGTGGATTCCAAAGCAAACCAGTTTGATGTTGACACACAAGCTTCAATGTACCACCAAAGATTATTCTTGAAAGCGGATTGTCGTGGTTTCAGCAAGAGAGAGGGCACAATGAAGCATGAAATCATGTCCAGTCAACAAGAAAGACCTGATAAGGTCAAGGCCGCAATATGTGCGGGCGAGAGTTCAGCAGCTCAGAAGAATCCAGAAACCTGGCAATATCAAGCCAGGAGAAAACCAGTAACGCAGCGAGAAAACTCCGGGGAACTGGAGAGTGATGAGCTCGGAGGGAAAACAACCCCGAGTGGTAATTCGAGTAAAAATATCAGGGTTTCGGATAATACTGGCGGTCTAGCCTGCCCGTTTTATAAAATGAACCCTTGGAAATTTGATCGATGTCTCACTTATAAGTTAACAAAGATGAGCTACGTAAAACAGCACTTGTTGCGGTTTCACGACGCACCCCGTTGTAATTGTTCTCGCAGACATAAAGCGGGACGAGATTGTCCCTCAGGCTCCCAAGATTGCCAGCAAAGTGAAATCACATTTTGCGTCATGACGGCCAAGCAAAAACGGGAAATACAGCGTGCGGCGGGGCGCAAGATCACATGCGAGGGCAAATGGTATCAGGTTTGGTCTATCCTATTCCCTGATGTCAAAAAGCCCGACTCTCCGTATGTGAAGGGCCACTATTTCGCAGAGGTATTATCCTCAATCAAAGCCTTCTATGATAGCTGTGGGTCACACGTTATGGAAGAAACTTTCCGCCAGGCAATGAAAGATACCCACACATATCGCGAGGCTTTTGATGAATTATTAAAGAAAATCGAACACCAAGTATTAACTCGATCTTCGAGTCTTGGCTCATCTTTCCATTTCGATAGTAGTATCGAAACCGAGGGCGCGGATTGGCTAGTTGCTCGCAGAAGCCCATCTGTGAGCCTTATCACGAACAATAATGAGTTTTCCATCCTGGACGATCAAAATCCAATTCCTATTCCAAGCTCCTCGGTCATCATGGACGATAGGCAGGAGGCTCTCGTTCTCGGGAATTCGCCGGGAATGTTGCCTTGCAACCCCAAACCTCAAGAAATACCTTTCATCCATGGGCTAGGTTTAGGACCAGCAGGTGACTCACCGTTCCATCAATTGTACCAGCCGATGCCACACCAAAATGCCTCTTCCCTTAACCCTGAACCCCAAGATACGGTCAATTATAATGATGATACGATCGGTATGTTTGGATTGGGGGCTGTATCTGACTTTACCTACTCTGTACACTTTGATGCCGGATTCTGCGATTGGGTAGCAGAGATGCCAGCAGGACAGCACCAGGTTGTATTGTAACTATTCTGTATTGATACATTCAAGTAAGTGGTCCTATATTAGGCTTACTGAACCATCCCGTTGCGAATTTGTTGCAGATTTGGTTTACATGACGCCTTGGCATGTGGAAAGTTGGCACGTCAGGTTGTGCAATATACCCTACAAGATTATTGCCAGCCATTCTCTGGCTAATTATCAATTGGAAAGTTATCTATGCAATATCACGGGGCCATTTCTTAGTTACCGAGTTATAATGACAAATTCAAAAGAGGCAGTTGATTCGATGATGAACTCTCTCTATTGCAGAATCACTATCATATTGAGACAATCGTTAAAGACGGTCCGGGATGTATTTTTTATCGAGACCTCATAGCACCCCTTAATTAATCAATCCTCACGTTATAGACTTCGGCTTTTGAGGCAGGCAGATTGAATCAAGAGCTGCACTTCACGTCGGGTTGGATTTGGTGGTGGCTCGTAAACTCATGCCCAAGTTTAAATTTGCCTTGACTTGCACTTAGGGCGATATTATAAGTAGCCTCCAAAAGACCAGGTAACGACATGGGTTGTTCTGCATGTGTGTAATGAGGATACCGAGATAAGACGGGCAATCCGCGTAAGCATGCGAGTCTTAGTATAGACATCGTTTGTCGAGTAAAGACTTCGAAGCGGCCTATCAACAATTCCCATGGGTGGTAATTTCAACACTCCTTGTAGGCGGCCCTTGCTACTTTTGCGGCAGGCTGAGTTAGTCCAATCCCACACCACCCACTCTCTCGTTGAGCTGTGGCTGCATCTACTTATGTTTGCTGGCCCAATAGTCACCTCGAAGACGGAGAAAACGCACATCTCATATAGACAGTCCAGAATGGGGGTTATCGGGCGGTCTAGGTGCATAAGTTCGCAGGCTATTTCCTAGTGTGCGGCTCTGCCCTGCTGAGGGTAAGTATAAGTAGCAAGCAAGCTCCAAGCTCCACTGTGGGGAGAGGTGCTCTCTTACACTAGCCCCGATTCTACCATGGTCAACGAAACCACGCCAGTAACGATAGACTTGGATTCCGTGGAGGCGGGTGGTTATACTAGGTTGGCCGAATATATGAGCCAGCAGCCGCAGCTCGCTATCTTCCGAAGATTTGGGACCTTGACTAATGCGAACCTCTTGTACCTCCAGGCTGAAATCACAGATCTTGAATATCAACTGAAGTTTGTTCAGAAGCAGGATAGCCAGTCGAACGACGATGTTCGACAAGCGTATTTCCGGTCATGGTATCGGCTGTCCGAGTCGGCTAGCCTCGACGTAGGCAGCCCAGAACGAGAACAGTACGAATTGGTCATGAAACTTCGCGAGCTAATGTCCCAGTACCGTACGTTCTGATTCCCCTTATGTCTTCTCCTCTACATACTACCCATTTCCTCGTGGGAATAATCAGTGTCGTCCAAGCCAATTTCCTAACAATGATCATCCAATCCTTCTATAGATCAAGCACTCTACTTTCACAAGGAGTCACTGGCGCTTCGGACACCACACATAAAGATACTTGAAGACCTACGCGAATGGATACGGCGTCCGACGATGGGATTTATTCATATTTTGAGCAATGACTGGCGAACATGGGAACGTTACAACGAAACTGACTTGATTACATTCGAAAACTCGATGATGGACCGTTTTACTTCGTTGGTAACGTATACTATCATTGACGTGTACCATAGCCTCATTGGGAGGCATATTCATGTACGAATGTTCCGTTGAGAGAGACCGATCTCTTCCTATGCTGTATCTAGTATGCTTCGGCTAACGGAAGGCAAAATAGCAAGCGAGGCAGGGAACGAGTCTCCCGCTAAATTACCGAGACCACCGTCATACAGTAACATATACCCATAGGTCAATTGCTCGGTTTACCCAAACCTTTACCGTAGTAATTGCCTGTACGTTGCCAATTGCCGCTATTGTTGTTCTATACAACGTCCATAATATGGCCACGCGACTTTTTATTATTGCGGCTTTAACAGTACTGTTCTCGACATCGATGAGCATGCTTACGGTGGCGTCGCTTCAAGAGATTTTTGCTGCTACTGCAGCGTAAGTGTTGCGTGATCTTACAGCCCTTTTTCTGGCTTGCGCTGACCTTTCTAACAGATTCGCAGCTGTTCTGGTGTTTTTTCTTGGAAGCACACCTACCGGGTCGTAAGAGTAGCCGTCGTCCTCTAGGATTAAAAATGTTAGCTTGCTACAAAAACAGAGCATTGACTAAGCCTCATACTTGCTTTACGGCCACCAAACTGGGGATACCTCGTAAGCCTGTTAGGGAGGCTTTTATTCCTAGCAGATTGGCGAATATCCCGCTGATAAACAAGTTGAAGCTTTGTTCACTCTGATTTTGGTAAGCTGACATTGCTAGGTTAATGTGATTATTAGAGAACTACTTGTATCGTATGTATGGTAGTGAGATTATAAGTTGTTTTATCGCATGTCCAGTCGTGGTCGAATTCAATGAAGAAAGGAGGCACAAGCACATTAGCTAAATATGCACTATTATATCTCAGTACCTACCTAGTGATTCCCTACAATACTGTCAAGACAAGGTTAACAGGCCAAATGGCGAAGATCGCCGCCATTACTATTTAAGCCCATAATGTAAATAAGATAAATTATATACGGTCTGGGGACTTGACAGGAAGTAGGTGTAAAGTGATGATGAGTAAAGTGGAAGCTCCTAGGTATTACCTAATTGTCTGGTGGACGCCCTACCAGCTCAAGTTGGGTTGTCGGCGCTTCAGCAATGGTTACCAACTTGCACTATGAGTCTTTTCTAAGGATGATGGTTAATCTTGGCCACTACTTCCGTAGGTACTCCTAATTCAATTACATTGATGGATTTCAAGACTGTAGCAATTTAGAGGTACCTAGAGTAGATATGTGAATTGTTGTGGCTTAGTCTAGTGTGGCAGTAGTGGCTTACGGGCAATGTTATAGTAGGTAGTGCGCCACGAAGCCCTGTAATCACGGCGCAGGACGCTGTCTTTATAGGACAGTAACTGGAGCGTAGATCATACTATGTAATAAGTGCCTAGGTGCCTAGGTAGGCAATGACATAATACCTAGCCAAATTTAATGCAGTTAAACTACCTAGGTAGACGATTGGTTGCTAATTGATGACTTTCAAACCTCTAGGTATCTTGTGTTAACTACCTAGGTATTCAATGCCATACCTAGGTCCATACCTATTAGCTACCTAATAGAGACAATGTATATACTTAGTACCAGGTAGCTAGGGAAAAGGGGGCAGTTGTATCACTAAGTAGATACGTAATCCACTAAGTGCCCCAAAATTCTGCATTAGCTCTATGGTACTGGAGGTACTGTCGCTATACTATTTTTGCCCCATATAAACCCCAGCTTGGTAAGTACCTCGCAATAGAATACATCGAATAAGATACCTTGTACGTTCAGGTTTTACCAGTCCTGTGTAGGTCGCGGATATGTAGTTAGCACACCAGTGCTGTGCCAGGCCTGATGCTGTGCTCTTTGATCACAAGTTACAAGACCAGGCACTTTCGGCTCTCTTCCACAGCCATTTTCATGAAAACAGAATTGTGAATTCTTTGTAGTGTCATCTAGATAGAGCTCGAGGTAGAATATCTCATAAGTCCAGTAGACGAGGTGTAAAACATTGACGTAGGTACATCGACTGAATTGAACCTTGAAGCTTCATCATAGGGGGCTCCGGTGGACCAGACAAATAATAACTACCTAGGTAAGTCACTAGTGCCGCTTGCCGGCTCGCCGACTCGCCCACATTGGCACTCGAGCCACTCAGCTTGAAGCGTAGAATCGTGCTTCAGTAAACCATTGTATTCCAGGTTAGCCGTCGAAGCCACACATTGCAAATCGAGATCTTTGTCATAGCCTGCACGTCGAACCCTTCGAGACATGTCTTATCCGTATTCATATACTCATCATGTGGGACCCGACAGGGCCAAGTCCGTGCAGCGCGAATCGGCCGGTAGATTCCCCCCTTCCTTTGTCCGCACATATCCCTAGCAAACGTCGGCTCAATCGGTGCGCATTGTTGCACAAGTGCATGTTCGCTGATACTTTGCCAGCCGAAAAAAGACGCATTGACCGGGAAAACCAGCGGACGGCCCGCTTACGTCTAGACGAGCAACGAAGACGGGAGGAGAGGGAGCAACGAAGACGGGAGGAGAGGGAGCAACGAGAACGGGAGGAGAGGGAGCAACGGGAACGGGAGGAGAGGGATCGAAGACGGGAAGCGGCTCGCAGGCACAATTCGAACGCTACCACCATCATTATGTAGGTACGTATACGCACCGTCTCTCTGTCAGGCAGCCAACAAGCACTAACAGGACTAGTCGCCGCTAGAATGCCCCCGCTCCCGCGAAAACTTGACACTATCGATCGCCGCCGCCGCCGCCCATCTCTACAACCGATCGTCCAACCCGCTGTGCCTTACTGCACACGTCGAATCTCATAGTTGGAACATATCGAGGCGAGGTGCAAACTAAATGAGACTCTCACATTTGTTAGGGAGTCTCTCATTCGATTTCTTCCTCGCCTCGCATCTCTTCCAATAGGCCACATCATGGGATAGATAGCCACCGGCTGTCGTGCCAGGGTAACGGTATCGCCAATGCGTGAAGAGAGTGGTCCTGCTAGGAGGCGAAATGAAGTGATAGCAAGGGCGAAAGGAAATGAATAGAAGAGATGAACGACCCTCATCCCTCATGGTATCGTGCAATGCTATATACACCTCACTCCGTGAAAACTCAAGCGCATGACCTTGTTGATACGCTATATGTGGTGCTCCGTGAGAGTTGTCTCATTCCTGTTAATTCATAACAACGATCAGTATTACCCATCACGGATGGCAGGTACTATTCTCTCGCTGATACAAGAGAGAATACTTCCTCCATGGCTCGACGTTGATTCATCCGGCTTCTTGTGCAAGGTTAACTAGGCATCGATCCTTATACTTCGGCGCTTGCAGTACTATTCTATCGGGAGTAAAATCCAACTCCACCAGGTACTCGCGCTAGGCCGCTTGAAACCAGGCAGCTCACGAACCCAGTCGCTGGCTCGTGCACAGTAGTTTTTGGTGTAAAAAAGATACTTCGCGCCTGTGGTGCTGTCTGTTAGCGTGCTGAGAGTTAAATTAACTCGTAAAGCGACCTGTTTTACAAGGTCGGCTGAAGTCTGTCGGCTGAGATCTCACGTGACGAAGGTAGTCAGCCCCCAAGGCGTGGCGTGAATAATCGTAAACCAGGATATCCGACTCCTCAGAGAGATAGTTGTCGTTCATGATTGGCCAAAGACTTAATGGCTGCTCAATGTGATAAGGTGAGAAACATTTGTTCGTAGGCTTGGGTTGCCCCTAGGTTATATATCCTTCGCTCAAGGGTGGGGAGAAGCCACGTTGATTATTCATTCCTTCAAGGTCAGGGATGTAGACTAGTTACCTACCATATCAAGTTGGTAGCCGACCACCGTTCAAAGGGTCTGGAATCCGGCACACCCTCCAGGATTTTGGAAGAGCAAGGGACCCCCTGATAGAACCGCTGGTGAGTTAACATTCCCAATAGGATGTACTATAAAGCTAACATTCGTACCTTAGAAGATCCTATTCAGGCACGCCGTGTCTACATAAGAGACGAGCGTTACCTGACGGGCATATAGGTATTGGCCGACTCAAAGACAACCATACGTGTTACTGGTGTGGATTGAAAGGGTTCACTCTTCTAAGAAGCTTGGTCCTGATGGATAGAGCGGAGAAGGCCGTGTAAGGGAGATAGTCCCGGCACTTTCTCCCTGTGCGCAGCTCCAACTATGAATCTAGCGTGAGTCATGGCATAGCGATCGGACTAGGCATTCGAACATGGTACAGAAGACACAGAAACGAGGGTCAGGCTTCTCAATGTGAAAGACTTTTCCTTGCTAAGTTTTGAGATGTGATGTTGGACAATGGATCGTCAGGCTCCCCCAGCCTCAGTCACGCGCGAATAAATCTGCAGAGTCGTTTACACCAACCAACTTCTCTACCTAACTACTTCGGAGGTGGCCTATAGCCTGTTCCGGTTGGTTTATGCACCCCTCTATATGATCGCTTGGAGAATCTAGGGAAAATCCCTTCTTCCCCTATAGTAACATAAGGGCCAAATCAACGACTTCACGAAATTACGAGCTTCGAGACCCCAGTCGGAAGTAAACAAAATATAAGTGGCATCGTAGGATTGGTACTAGAATCGCTATGTCAAATTTCGTGATACGAAATTACAGAAATGATAGACAGCAAGTATCTGTCTACGTCTCAGAAACTTATAATAGGTACTGCTATCGTATGTACGTACTCTAGCGCCCTGATCAGCAAAAGCTACCTCAAAGCATGCGACAATACAATAAAATACTGCTTCGCATAGTATTGAAATTGAACATATTACTCTATACCGTCCATCACCAAGCCTACAGTAATCTCAACTTTTACATCCAACTAGGATGCACGAGGTGTAGAATACTCGTTCAATTTAAACATCGGTACAAGCAATCATTTGATACAGTTGCCACGGGCGACCGCAGGTCAGCCAAGGAGGACATCCAACAATTACGCATCCCAGACTGACAAAATCCAGCTGAATCAATGGGGCATTATGTGATCACGTAAAACTGAAGGCATTCAAGCAATGATTTTTAGGAAAGGCAATGATTGAATTGAATAACAAAAACTGAGTGGTAAAGTCCAAAAAGATCGGAACCCATCGCTAAATTGGCACAATAATAAACACTAATACCACTCTTACCCCTTAATCCCTCAGATGAATTTCGAACCCCAAAATTGCAATTTACATCATTTACTCTGACTTTGGCAAGTACCGCGCTAGACAAGGCTCAGCGCACGAGCCAGATTATGGCTCTCGCACTGAAGTTTTTGGTGTAAGTACGTTCTTATCTTGAGACGCGATACTTCTTGCGCGGTGGACCGTGGGTTAGCGCGCCCAGAATAGGTGCCTGACAACGGTCCGTTTTTCAGGGGTCAAGTCAGTATAATTATCCGCTTAGACTCCATTCTAGTATGTACATACCATAGATTACCTACGCGCTAAGCTGACTGAATAGGAGGTTAATCAGAACAACTTCTCCTGTCACAGTTACTCAGCTTTACAGCTTTGTGTTAAAAAGAGGATAGATGAGGATACATAGAAATACCTAAGGGCAATGCTAGTGTGTAGGGCCTTCCGAAGGATTCGTGGCATAATGTGGGGGGCTTAATCACTTCGTGGCCAGATTTCAGCTGTATTGCTCGTACGCACTACAGAAAGGAAATCTAGTGGCACCCCTATACGAGACTTAACGAACCTTTCTACAACAGAACCACGTCGCTCAGTTCAACTTTCCCTCATTTCTCAATTAAGTAATTATATAGCGGTTACCCTTCCTTGCTGCCATAGACTTTTCCAGTCCCGTGCGATCTCCTCTACCGTACCTAACACAAGTTCTCTCCTCTCCGCTAACGACTGCGGAACGTCCTTCCCGGATAGTCGGTCCGGGACTTGGCTAAACAAATAATCGTTATACCAGTTTATTTCTTCCGGCAGATCCAAGTCGATGTATGGGGATGCCGGGGGTTCTCGCTCGAATACGATTTTCCAGATGTCGCGCCACTGTTCCGCTTCGTCGACCGAGTGGTCGGAGCGTCGTGAGAGCTTTTCTTTCACGGCCTCTGTAATGCCCTCAATTTTACCCGACCTCTCCTCGCAGCGCTCTTTCCGCCGAAGATGTGCCTCGAAATCCTTAAACGTGGAGAAGACCTCAAGGCATCGCGGACAATGTGTGGGAACCATATGGTGTCGAACTAGATGCTGCTTCACATAGCTGATCTTTGACAGCTTGAGGCGAGCACATGATTGATATGCTGCCGGATTGAGTTTATAGAAGGGGCATGCGAGAGTGAAAGGTCGAGGGGACGTCGTCGGCGTCGGTGGTACTTGTTGATGTGTCTGACCTGCGCGTTAATTAACCGCTACGAGAAGAAGATGTCAGGGTGTAGCTACCTCGAGATTTGGCGTGGATACTGACTTAGGACTAGACTTGTTCCTAGGCTTTGATTTCGACTCAGATGACGGCCTCGAGTATGGCGGCAACCGATGCGAGTGTTTCCCACGGGCAGGCGACATGACTCCATTGAGACCATCATTATTTGAATGCTTTTTTATCATTGAAACTCGGGTCGAAGAATCAGTGAGGCTTTACAGCCCTCATATATTGTTGGCGACGTAAAATCACAACTGTGCCATTGACGTCTGATTGGGCCAGGTCAGGCAGGTCACAGTGCCAGCCGCACACCATAGTATGTATGTATCGGGTACATGACAAGGTACGTAGTCATAGCTGAAACAATACGTCATGCACCGTCATAAGCTTGAACATAACATACGAGTTGCCATTGAAATATTAATCAGTGACACATATTGAAGAAAGAAGTGAATGGAGATGAGGATCTAGCCAAGTATGTGACAAGAAAATTAGAAACTCAGTCAATCTTCCAGTCAGATAGCGCAACGTGTAGAACAGTAGAAGCATTAGAAATGATAGGTAACAATAAGCTTTATACGTGCGCCTTGCGACAAATTGATGGGAAATGGACACTGCATACGGGGTTTTATCAAAAGTACCCTTTAGAATGATAGTAAGGTCGTGTCTTGGCGTGTGTTGTCAAGTCAAGAGACGTCGAAGAAAAAAACTAGTCTAATTATCTCATAGCAAACAGATATCCAATATTTCTAACTAGCTACAGTTTGCCGCGTTCCCACAAGTATACCATTGTTCTTAGTTCCCGACAGGTCCGCAATCATACATATCATGAATAATCTAGCACTAGTGAAGCTATAACGGAACGGAGTAGAGTAGTTTTGGTACCCTCAATCATTAACAACAATCTTCAAGAATGATGGCAGACAAACTTACGTGACATCATGGTATAGAAACCTTTATTAATTCCCATTACATTCACAAGGAAGACCAGTCGAAGAATTCAGCAACTCTATTACTCCTAGTTTAACCTTCTCTAGCGGTATGAAATAGTGGTTGAAGAGAGTAAACGAGAGGATCTTAGTTCTGGAGTATTAAATACCTGTTCCCTTTTTCTACAGTACTTTTAATCAGTCGATTAGTATAAAGTCACATCATAACACCAATCCAGTGCCTGTTAATATATTGGGCTGGACCGCGTGATACCCTCTTGTCGCCCTGTTCTTCCAATGATTGTTGAGTGCGCCCTTCCATATATAGCGATTGGTGATTATAAAGTCGTAGAGGAGCCAGTCTAACCGTAAAACGTGAACTAGCGACGTAGTAGACTACGACGCGAAGTCAAGAAGCTACTTGAAATCTCTCATGCTAATTCAGCTCCTGGAGTAATTATTGCAACACGATTTAAGCGATCGCCCGCGGGAGTAGTTTGGGAGGTTTTAATATAATGGAAAAGAGATTATTACTGCGACTTTGACTAATTGCAGTAGCAAGCAATGTAATCTATATAGCAATTAGAAGTACTTCAGAGACTTCAACATTGTTACTCGTGTCTTAGCTAAGTATAAGCATGTAGAGGGTGTTGAGATGGTGTCAGGTTCTAGCATACCTGTGACGGTTTTAAGGAGAAATTGGATGCTGGTGGTTCAGAGTACCTACTTACCCAATGTAGATCTGGCGGGGATGGGGCCTCTCCGACATCGAACTCGCTCGGTTAGTACCCGCTCTAATGATCTGTCACAAATCTGTATCATGGTTATCGATCCTAGCGGCAGATTTTCTTAGTTCATGATTCAAGTATCAAAATACTCCGACGAACGATGATGCTAACCAATCGGCATTGCCCACACTCAAGCCCCGGGTTCAAGATCCGACACTAATGATGCAGGTTTACCTACGAACGAAATTCGGTGAGGTGTACAGGTCCGGAGTCATGATACAGCTCACAGAAAATTATCAGATGGTGATGCAAATGCGATTATTGGAGTCTTGGATCTCCCACCAATAGGTCTCGCCTCCAGGCTTACTTTGCTTTAGGTGCATACTTCGCTTAGTCAACTATGTCTAGTTTGCTATCAAGACGCATACGCGGATAAACAATAATCTAATTGCAAGCATTACAATTGCTGAGAGCTTCGCAGCCTTCGAAGTCCCCTGCCCGGGCGCCTTTTGGTTTTCCCACTCCAGCAAGGACACTACTCTCGTTAATCAGAATGGAATCATCATTACTCTCCTCGCGGAAACCCCTGGTTCGTATGCACAGCTTGAAGTACCGGCTCGCCTATCCCCTCCTGCGGCCTGGTCGAGGGAGTATTCTACACAGACCTCCCTTTTATTCATTTGATTCATCATGATATCGTCATTGATGAGAGATTACTAAGATTACTCGATTAAAGCTACGGTTTATAATGCAGTTCTCCCTTCCACCGAGTGATCCGGGTGGACTAGGCCGATTGGTAAGCTAGTTAACGGGCAGACCTGGATGGTTTACATGGGATTTCTTATGGTACCCGTATGGACTCCACTCCGTCACACCCGTAGGCAGGAGTAGTACTAGGGGTCAGTACTACTCCTGCCTACGGGTCAGATACGGGTGTGACGGAGTGGAGTCCATACGGGTATTTGAAGGTAAGCTGAACTTAGCCCCCCAATTGCTTACGGAGGACAGTGCTTATAAGGAACCCCGCACAGGTGGCTCATGTCAATTACCTCCATTCCCCCAACTGCAAACCTTACAGAACCTATACCTAAGTCGGCACCACTTATCGCGCTAGCTTAACAACTCAAGGATTACATTCTGCTACAAGTTCAATGACGTTGATTCAACACAGTGGTGTATATATTGGAAATTTTCAGGCGAGGCAAGGAATTCTAAGATATATACGTAAGTGGCAGGGGGTATAATGGATTTCATGTTCGGGTACTAAAACTTTCAGTCCGAAGGCTTCAACTGTTACACGGATTAGCCCTCAGGTAGGAGAATGCAACTACCTGTCTACCAGGGCTAGTTCGGCAACATCGTGTAACTAATCTGCAAGTCGGTGTTTAAAATAATTCAGCTACTCGGGTCTGCTTGATGCTATGAAACGGACCTAAATTATTTAGACAAGTAAATGCGAAGCTGTTCGTATGTATAGACCTAGGTTCACCGCGAAGGCTCAAGGAGGAAGGCAGACCCGTACGGCCTCCTTGATGCCCAAGAAGATTATTGCAATATTGAATACCCTTTCTAAACCCTAGGTACTTGCCCTTGTGACATCTATATTACCTGCGCAATATTTATAGAATCATGTTATCTACTTTGAAGACCTGTTCAAAGAAACACTACATTAGGCCAAACAGGTAACCCTATACTAAGTAGGGTCCAGGTTACTCCTCTCGATTCCGCTTCGGTATCCCCTATGTTGGCACCTGGAGTCAGTTGTGGGTGGCTGGTGGTATAGTAGGTCCCGTTGGCTGGAGGTTGCCAGTGAGTAGATGCGCGGGCTCACCCCCACCAATATTTGTATGTAAACCTACCCACCTTGTATACAACCTTTACTCTAGTCATCATCATCAATACCTACCTACCCCGATAGGATGCAGCAATTTCTAATATCGTGACACCGTGTTTTACACCTCGCAACGCCTCGAAGGGTTTAAGAAGCCTGACCTCTACCCCGAAAGCCTTTTCGTATCATATTAGTGACGAAATATATGAGTTGAACGAGATATATAAGCTGATTTAATTAACGTTATATTTTTATAACAAGTTAATAATATCTTGTACCTTGTGATGATATAACATAAAAGGAGATATTATTGAGGTTTATCATATATAAAATCTAGAAATTCAGTTATTTTGGGGATTATGTTCAAAGAATCTCTAGAGAAATTGATAGGTATGCTATAATGAGTCGAACTTTGGCAGGAATCTAGCACCACTTTGGTTTAAATGTGATTCGTGGTAACAGGTTAATGTTCAAAGTCAGGCAGCTTCCAAGTCGTCATCATGTTATTGCGTTAACATCCCACGTCATGAATGGTCAACTCTGGGGTTTTGATGATCGTTATGGGGCACAATTGAAGTCAATGAACTCTTATAAGTTCTGTGATCTCAGATATTGGATACCAACTTGTCATGCGATTTTCGAACCTCTGTTTCGGTTCCACCAAACTAAACTTATCAGATGTCCGCCTGACACCCTCCCGGTCTCGATGATCGTGAATGCTTTCGACTGCCTAGAGAAAAACTGGATTACTAGTGTCTTGGTGATCGAGTGGTATGATTCTCGCTTAGGGGTAGACGTTCTCTATAGGGGACGCTAGAAGTCGACGTTTTCTATGTGCTTATAAACCTATGGCATTCTAGATCTTCGAGCCGCTAAAACTTCCCATCTTTCAGCTCCTCATTCCATTTTTCCCGTGCAATTTTCTAAAGAAGCATAGCAGAAATGGGCTTCTTAAGTGTTTGATCCCGTACAGGCGACAAAGTCTTTTATCAAGTAAAACGCGGCATTCCTAGCTATTAATTCGTTTTATATCTAGCTTCTACCGCCAGGAAATGCATACACATGTTGCAAATCGTCGATTGTGAAGGGCTCTAGCGCGACCTGACCTGATAATAGGAGTGGTTTATTAATTTGGCTGTGCGGACGATACATTACCCTCAAGACGAGCAGCGTGTATTCGGCTTTAAATCCTACAACGAATTTTCTAAATGATAAAGTGTCAAGATAGCCTATAATTTGCTCAAGTGTATATCAGAGAATGCCTGATTTCGTCATATCAACGTGTTCAACAGATTCATTGCATTTCATTCGTTTTTACTTCCCACTCTCACTTTTTACTCGGTCTCCAGAACACACTCATTTACGGATGTAATATGAGAGTTATACACTTTGCCTTTCGGGCGACTATCACAGAAACAGGGCCGCTCACCTGTGGCTTCAATTCTTTTGATTGAAAATGAGAGACGTTTTCGAGGACTTTCTTATCAGATGTAGGTTAAACGGAGATAAGTCGGAGACTGCGATAAGCAAAGCGGCAAACAATAAAGTTGGACCGAATCTAGGTCCCGATAAGGAAACCTAGTAATCCACCGTCATGATTTATGATTCGTGGATTTGGCCAAGGCCAATTCGATTCATTGTTCAACTGAGTAGTCTAACTAGATTAGGCGTAGCAGCTCATTGCGTGATCATCGCCTTTCAATGCGAAATGCGAAACGTGGGTTCGCCGCGCAGCAGTTTTCAGCCTCTGCCACATGCTAAATTCCGTGTGGCCGCATCGCCAACCCGCCCGAGCGGATATAGCGTACTAACACTGCCCACCGATATCCGCTGCCGACACTGGCGTCTCTTGCGCCATCGTAGTATGCTAATAACACAATGGCTACTACTGGTATCTGGGCCTATCATCCGGGGTAGTGGTAGTAGAGGATGGATTTTTAGATTTTTGGAATTTTTTTTCTGTTCAGATAGGCGCGGTCTATGAATCTGCCTTTATTAGCACTATCCGTTTACAGTCCAAGCTGTATTCCAACGCTGTTGATTTTTAAGCGTCTGGTTCTGTATAATCTTGTGATCATACACTGACCACTTTGTTGCACCAGGAGTGCTGAAGTTGGTTCTTAAGGTTTCACTAGTTCGCCTGGCACTGAAGTATCAAGTACTGCTTAATAAGTAGTCAAGATGGCATCGAGTCAACCTGAAGGCGCTGGTGCTCTTGCTAGCCAGGTGACAGTACCAGAATCCCAGACGAAGCGCATCGAATTCAATAAACAGTCCACGAGTCTGCCATTCGGCCAAACTGTACCGCTGTCCTCAATATCTGGTCCGACTTATGTCACCGGCCAACTGCTTGTTCAGCAAGTCGCTTATGCTTTGTCCGACAAGATCTTCTCCTATTCCCCCGAAACTTTTGACTTGGATGTCGCCGTAAAGTATTGGGCTTCTCGTCAAGATAAGAACATTCATGGCTATACCACTGCTCTCCAGCCGCTCCAGACTCGCACTGGCGCTGGTGCTTTTGCACTGGGGTACATATTTTCGAAGGATTTCGATATAAGCAAACGCCACATTCCACAGACTCTACTGGCGCCTTCACTGAGTCTGCGTCACTTGCGATCTACCTTGGATCAATTGTCCCTACTCTATGGGGTCGCCAGCCCGTTCGTCGCACACGTGGCTGCCATAGACTATGCCTCGGATAGTGGTCTTGTTGCCGAATATGGCAGTGCCCTGCAGATTGCTGAAGAACTTGGCCTAGCTTTGGTGTCAAGCGCGTCTGCCTACGAGTCTCAGCACATGTCCCTGCTTGCTACCTTGATGGCCAAGGTTGCCCCTACATTACACGTCTATGATGGCGTTCGCACATCCCGCGAGACTTTGCGAGTTATCGACGCTCTCAGTCAGACGGGCGTTGCCGAAATCTTCAATAAGTTGTCCCAGTCTGTTGACAACCTCAACACGCGCCTCGATAGCGCTGGCAAGATTTATGAGCTTCTCCAAGCCTTCAATAGTGAACTTGGTACCGAATACGAACCCTTCGAGTATGTCGGTCACGCATCGCCCGACACTGTCTACGTCGTTTTTGGCAGTGTGGAAGCCCAGCTTGCCAAGCAAGTTGTCTCGAAACTTGCTGCCGACGGTGCTAAGGTCGGTGTCGTCAGTGTCAGGATATACCGTCCGTTTATCGAAGAGGCTTTTATTAAGGTCCTTCCCACTTCGGTGCAGAAGATCGATGTTTTGGGTCAGGTGACCAGCGATGCTGCTGTGTCGGACGGCTCAATTCAATCGGCCTTGTACTCAGACGTCTTGACTGCTATTTCTTTCTCCTCTAAATGGGCAGCAACACCGGCGGTGACCGATGTCAAGTATACTGCCTCGCAAGTCTTGACTCCCACAAGCGTCGCTGCAATCATCTCACAGAGCGCAGGCAAAACGACGGCGGAGTCCAAGATCTCCCTGCCTCATTTGGAGACTGTCGAGCAATATATATTCTGGGATGTTGACGACTCCACAGCACTCCTTGCTCCTACAGTTGTAGGCAGTCTTCTCTCCCAGGATTACAACAGTAATGTTTACCTAGGCGAGTCACACGACAACCTTGTGCAAGGCGGTGTTGTACGAACAGATCTCCGATCGTCACAGAAGACCATTGACGCCCCCTACCCAGCCGAGGAAGCCGATATTGTGGTGATCGGCGATGAGAAGCTCTTGAAGGACTTTGCCGTTTCACAAAGCGTCAAGGATGGCGGAAAGCTGCTTCTGCGACTACCTAATTTGAAGGACGAGGAAGTTGAGAAGAGAGTCCCTGAATCCGTGCGCCAAGACATCCAGAGGAGGAACCTTGCCCTTTATGTTTTGGACACCGCGCTTTCGCCTGCTTTTGAAACCGATACTGACGCTACCCGGTTATTGGCTGAACTTGGTTTCCTCAAGCTCGCAAAGCCTGATTTCAGTCAGGATATTCTCCAGAAGTTGTCTCAATTAGAGGGGAACCAAGTCAAAATAGAGGAGTGTCTCGATGCCGTTGACAAGTGCCTAAAGCAGATCGAGGTTCCCGAGTCCTGGGCCGAATCTTTGAGCGAAGTACCAAGTGAAGCCAAGGCTTTGAAAGCCAATAGCTTCGTGCCATTCGACAAGATAGAGACCGAGCCGGAACTCCAGCTCAGTAGCTGGGAAGCCGCTGCCAAGGGTCTCGTCTTCAAAGAAGCCTACAGTACTAGCATCGATCTCCGACCTGATCAATCAGTAAAGACCTTCACTATTCACGTCAAAGAGAACCGTAGGCTCACACCTACTACCTACGACCGCAACATCTTCCACATTGAGTTTGATCTGGGCAACTCTGGTCTCACTTACAAGATCGGGGAGGCTCTTGGTATTCATGCCGAGAATGACCCCGAGTCGGTTCTCGAATTCATTGAATCCTACGGTCTAAATGCGGGCGAACTCGTCCAAGTATCTTCTCGCGAGAGCCCCGCCGTGGTCGAGACCCGAACTGTCTACCAGACGTTGACTCAGGGCATTGACATCTTTGGAAAGCCACCGAAGCGATTTTACGAGCAATTGGCCGAATATGCTACTGACGACTTCGAAAAGAAGAAGCTGGCTTCACTGGGTGCCCAGGAAGGCGCAGAGGAGTTCAAGAGCCGCTCAGAGGTCGACACCGTTACTTTTGCTGATATTCTAGAAGAATTCAAATCGGCTCGTCCCAGCTTCCCAGAACTTGTTCGGCTGGTTGGTCCCCTGAAGCGTCGTGAGTACTCCATCGCATCCGCGCAAGCAGTCTCTCCCAACGCCGTCGCCCTCATGATCGTCGTTGTCGATTGGGTCGATACTCGAGGAAGGACTCGTTATGGACAAGCTACACGTTACTTGAGCCGTTTGCCCGTCGGCGCTGCCGTGACCGTTTCCGTGAAGCCTTCGGTCATGAAGTTGCCCACCCGTGACGACGCTCCACTCATCATGGCCGGTCTCGGTACAGGTCTCGCCCCCTTCCGCGCATTTGTCCAGTACCGCGCGATGCAGAAGGCCCAGGGCAAGGAGATCGGCGCCATTCTACTCTACCTTGGCTCACGCCACCAACGTGAAGAGTATCTGTATGGCGAAGAATGGGAGGCGTACCTCGACGCTGGTGTCATTACACTCCTGGGTGCCGCTTTCTCGCGTGATCAGCCCCAGAAGATCTACATCCAGGATCGCATGCGCCAGACTATGAATGACATCGTGAGCGCGTACATCAAGAAGGAGGGTTCGTTCTATCTCTGCGGCCCCACGTGGCCGGTACCTGATGTTACGGATGTGTTGAAAGAGGCTATTGCTGCCGAAGCCAAGATGAGCAGTCGGAAGATCGATCCTAAGAAGGAGATCGATAGGCTCAAGGAGGATGGCCGTTACGTGCTCGAGGTCTACTAGTGATGCATAAGCGATATGTAATGAAGTTATGATTCCATGTTAGATTTGAACCCTTTGTTATATTAGAGTGAACGCCATGATTTCACGAGATGGGAGCTATATACAACTCAAATGAGAAAGTCACTTAAGAGATCATACGCGATGTGTGTTGCGCAATTTGAATCCTACGATTTTCTAGAGTATAGCATAGCGCTAGTTAGGGTATTATGCAAGGTCAGCATTCAGGCCGAATTTAATGTTGTATTCCCTCCGGATATCCATTGCTAGATCGGGCACTACACGTGCTAATAGTCTAGCTGTCGTGCTAATTCAATGCTACATAGATATCCATGCGGAACCTCCTGGTGCAGGGCCAAGGGGCGCATTGTTACTACACAGATCACGATCATTTTCTATAAACTGAAGTTATCTCCTTGCATGATACACCGGTAACGACTTATACCATTCATCTCGGGATTGCGTGACGCTATATATGCCATGTCTAAAAGTCGGCATGTACTCATGCTATTCATGAGTCTGAATCAATCCCAAGACCCTATACTACGACTCTATGCGATACCGACATGGCCACATATTTATCATCCCTACTCCTACTAACGGAAACGCCTCCAAATCTTGTGATGCCATATGCCTTAGGCGGCGCCAAGCCATGACGTTATTTTCATATATATGATGCCTTTTGGCTGATTGGTGAGCGGGTCTGGCTATAGGCGACCACTCCCCGCATGCGCTGAATGAGGCGTTCGCGTTCTCTGAGGAGCAATGACGCGAAATTGCGCTGCGCGACGAATAGCTCCAGGGGCTTACGAACCTGTTGTAATTGTGACTAATATGTCGCAGTCACGCCCGCGATGGTTCCTCATTTCAGGAAGCTCGCTTGCTCCTTCGTCAAGGGGGTCTAGCTCGGGCTCGGAAGCGGTACATACATCATTGCGAGAGAGGGCGGCAGGGGGAGCTCTAGTAGGAATACAAATAGACTTGTTACTGCTCTCAAGCTCTCAGCTCTAGGGTGATCGATCGTATCCGCGCGCTCCTCTTTGGCATTGTGACCAGCTAATTCTCGCACAATGAAGCTCTTCCAGGTCTCTTCCGCCTTGCTCGCTGCCAGCTGCGTAGGTGCTACGGCCATTGAACGTCGCCAGAGTGGTGGCGGGTTTGAGGACGGTCAGCCTATTAGTGAAGATGGCAAAGGAGCCCCGATCCTCGGTATGTATATCACGACTGCTCTTATAAATATGGGATTCTGGAACCGCAATTGATTCGTTTCGCACAGGCGGTACGAACCACCAGATTGACCTACAGAATCCTGATAACCTTGGGCGGCAGAGTACCGATGCTGGCGTGGTTCCCAACCTCAAATGGAGCTTCTCTGACTCCCGTACGAGAATCCTGAAGGGCGGTTGGGTACGAGAGTCAGTCATTACCGACTTGCCTAGTAGTCATGACATCGCTGGTGCGCAGCAGCATTTGACCAAGGGCTCGATCCGCGAGCTTCACTGGCATCGTGTCGTACGTTAACACCAGCTTATCCACCTTTGCTTCCCGAGTAAAATTTTTGTGCTAAGCAGCTCCGACCCCAATAGGCAGAATGGGGTTATCTATACTCTGGCTCGATCCTGATATCCGGCGTCAACGAGGACGGACAGTACGAAGTCTCCAAGCTCGAAGAGGGCGATGCCTGGTATTTCCCCAAGGGCGCTGCGCATACGGTGCAGGGTCTCGAAGAGGACAATGAATTCCTGCTTATATTCGACGACGGAAACTTTGACGCGGTTGGGTAAGCAAGTTCCATCTCCTCGTCTTTGGGCCTTGGGATAACAAGAATTCTAACGCGCCCACCTTCAAACTAGCACGACCTTCAACGTAGACGACTGGATCACGCACACGCCCAAATCCGTGCTAGCCAAGAACTTCGGGCTCCCCGAATCTGTGTTCGGCAGCGTGCCCGCGCCGAATCCCTACATCCTCGAGGCGACCCTCGATCCGCATAACGTGACGGGAGGCAATGGCCCGCTTAGGGGAAATGCGTCGTATGCCTATTACGCTAAGGACCATCCGCTAGAGAAGGTTCCCGGTGAGGGCGGTACCTTACGGATCATTGACACCACTACCTTTCCGGTAGCCAAGACCATCGCGGCGACTGTTGTTACGCTGACTCCTGGCGGACTTCGAGAGTTGCATTGGCATCCGAATGTGCGTTACCTTTCTGCCTCCTTACAGGAGGATCCTTGTACGGCTGGTAACAATGACTAACTCGGAATGTTTCCGTGTGCAATAGGCTGAAGAATGGTTGTACTTCCACAAGGGTCAAGGACGGGCGACTGTGTTCATCGGGAACGCGGCAGCGCGGACATTTGACTTTCGGGCTGGCGACACGGGCGTATTCCCCGATAATAGCGGTAAGTCGGAGTAATTTCATATCCGCACACGCACACGATCTCTCATCCTCCACAAAGTCCTTCGCTCACTTCAGTGCCCTTCTAAAATATCAATGCGCTAATTGCATATTCACAATATAATAGGCCACTATATTGAGAACACCTCCGAGACTGAGGACCTCGTCTGGATCGAAATCTATAAGAGTGATCGGGTTGAAGATATCTCGCTGACGCAGTGGCTCGCGCTCACCCCAGCCGATATCGTCGCCAACACGCTCAAGATCCCGCTCGACATCGCAGAGAATCTAGTAAAGGAGAAACAGCTTCTGATTAAAGACCGGTAAACATGTGCTTTGTCTCATACTTGGTTAGCTATGAGAAGTGTTGAATAGGGTGTTAGCATCGCTATTTTAGGGATCTAATTCATATGTGGTAGCCGATGTTTTTACAGCACCTTTACAGGTTTCCACCATTAATGCGAGAATACCCCCTACATTGAATTCAGCAGTTTGATTATATTATTACAGGGGTATTGTTCGATTGACAGTGTCTTTGGCCGTGGGCCTATATTTGTTTCGTTCCGGGGTTTTCCGAACTCTCGTCGGCTGGTCCTTAACCTTCATAGATGCCATTCCCGTGATTTCAGCGCCAAGCCAAGAGCCATTGATTAAAAACCTTAACCTTACATGCACCATCATAGTATCTATGTCACTATATGATGTGCTCTCCAGCGTCGAGACCGAAGATGTCGAAAGTTGGGAAAGACAGGTCTATATCCCCCCAATCAAGATTTATGGGGAGTGGTAGTGTACTTGCCACATCTGATGTTACATCAGATGTGTCGTGGTAAATAGTGTTCTGCGTAATTGTAGAAGAACTTGCGGTGGTATCATGTGTAGCTCGTGACTCCTGTTGTTCGTTACTTGATTGTCTAGAGGGTTTCTCTTCATCAACAAACTGCGCAGTACGCCTAAGGGTATCCCAAATGAAAGAAGCTCCAAGTCGGTTGGTAGTAGTCAGGCTACTAGTAGGCGAAGATAAGAACTCCTCTGAGCGTGCATAACGGAGGATGTGTTGGATTGTATCTAATCCGACTCTCAGGTCTGAATGGTGTGGAAAGAGCCGAAAGATGTTGGAGACCTCGATCAGTCCCTCGACCGCAGCATCGTGGTTAATAGATGGTTTCATGTAAGCCGCACGGAACATGAAAACGGCTGCAAAGAATAGGACCCCGAAATAAAACCTCGGATAGTAGATAGGTATGACATTGCCTGGCTTCCCTTGGTTGGCTATAGCTTCGCTAGTCATGGTTTTCATATCGCTGATCAGACGAGAAGCAGCCTCTGATCCTTGAATAATCAAAATCTGTATATCAGTATAATGTTGAGAGTTTGCCGTATCATTGTCCACCATTATCTGAATTAGAGCCGTCGCGATCAGGTTCAGCTTCGCATACTGCAGCAACACGTCAACATCGATGCTCCATTCAGCCAAGTATGTCTGCCAAACTCTGTCCAGAGCGCTGTTGAAAGTTTCCACGAGAGAAAGCTGGGCAGAGGCGACATCAACCTCTTCTAACACGAGATTGTAATTGCACATAATCTGGGATATAGCAAACTTAGGCGTGAAGCCAGGCAGCAAGTAATCTTTCAGTTCATCCACAGCTTTGCGGCTGCGTTTTTGATAAAACCGGGATGAGAAAGGAGGCAAAAGGCCCAGAAATGTAGCTTCTCTGCAAACTGTTTCAGCATCTACTCCATGGTTTGGGTAATATGGTTAAAGTCGTACTGCGTAGTGATAGCGAGACACGCCAACCACGTCAATCTTTGAACTTGTATGCCGGCCTCATCAGGCCTTCGCTGATATCTTGGCGCACTCGACCGCGGTGGTTCAACAGAATTTGGTGATGCAGCTTTGTCCAAGTTCAACCGTATACAGGCCCCAACGGCAAGGCTAATGTAGTTCCATGTCGGGCTTATCGCTTCTGGTCGGTTGGGGACCGGCCAGAGGCATAGAAGAAGAAGCGCATGAATCTCATGGATTGATTGGATGGCAGTGTTGGAGAATGGCCTCAAGAGTTCTTCATACGGGGAGAGAAGCTGCTCATATAAGCCACAGTGAGCCTCATGATATTGGGATGCTACCAATATGATGGTCCAGAATAGCAGTGGGGATACTGCATGGAATACAGCCAGTGATTCGATGGGCTTAATAAAATGAGCGCAGGCATGATAATTGTCACCAAAGCTTTGTCAAGATGATTAGCGGCGAATCTGGGGCACGGGTAAGACTGGGTGAGAGTACTGTTGGATCAACTCAATGACCGTTTTGGGGGGAATAGTGACATTCCCAATACAAAAGTCTGGCAATGGTTCAGCAACGTTGGCGAAAAAGAACGGGACGTGGGCCGGTGATGCTTCCGGCTCCCGCAATTGTATGTCTAATGGTGATGATTTGCTCCCCTCCGAGGCCGCTTGAGCGTGAGCTTGCGACACGCGCAGTTGGTGAAGCTCATTAGTAAGGTTAGCGGTGAGCCTGGCCCCGTATCCATGTGTGAGCCGTGGCAATCAAGGCGCAGGGTGGTGACGGGAGATCAACTAACTTCCGGGTGAGTATCCTCTTAAAGTTCTTGTCAAATCGGCACTCGATTCGGTTTTTATCACACCTTGTGCAGGGCGTGTTAATTGGCTTCCTGCGGGCGTCGCAACCTACTTTGGCCTGCCGGCACGCGGTACAGGATCTAGCGGTTCCAGCCATGTCGCATCTCTACTGTGGACTAAGCCTTATCTCGTGACGAACAGTCACTCTGGCAAGGACAAAGAAGGTAGGTCATGGTGTGAAACACAGCAAGGTATAAGAAGGGTTGAATCTTTCAACTGCCCGGAATTAGCGGTCTTGTTCCAGGTTCTCGTTGGAGGGCTTGCTAATCCAATGAAGCAAGCTTCTGCTACTCTCGGTAACGCCTTAGCAACCCCGGTTATGCTGCTGCTGACAAGTACAGACTCGTGAGAGAGGACGGTGCTCTCTTAAAAACAAAACAACTGACCAATTATGTTAGATAGAATAATTATGCACACGATATAGAGTGTCTTAGAAGAATAACGGATGCCGAGGAGTAGTGCATGTATCTGCAGTACAGATGCAGGTGTACTGTTCAGAATACATGCCAAGGTGTTTAGGCACTTAATCCCGAATTCCGTGGAACGAATAATGCTGAACCTAGTGTACAGATGGGTGTGGCGATCCCCAAAGGATGAGCCGGGGTGTACCCGTGCGTCACTAGACTAGGGTAGAGTTTCCTGCGGATGCCGCAGATTGGTTCAAAAATCAATAATATGTAAACTGACGCCTCTGCTGCAAGCATCATGACGTTTCTTGGAACAGTCACAGGACCATCTGGCACTTAGGAGGGTGTCTGCCATCATGAACGTTATCACCGGCCTCTTACAAAACAAGAATTAACTGTAGACATTGAGCAGTTCCAGCTTGAACTCCGATCCGATCAAACCCGTATTATGCATATCCCATTTGAATTTGTTACAACGGTCTTGCGAACCGCGTCGCCATCCATATTTCGGCACTGATTCGGATGCTACTCATTTATGTAAAAGCATAAGCCTTGCTTGGATTATACAGCATGGTCGCATACCGCGGCCGGGCATCCTGAGATGATTCATGTTTATTCATTATTGGTAACATAAATATAATCTTGGCGTAACTATAACAAGCAGTCTTTTCAGCTACTACATAGACATGTTGAATAGCTGGTATAGGAACCCTAAAGTCCGGAGTCTCTAAAATATGAAATCGGAGGATCACATATTCCGGTTTGCCTGAGAGCACAGAGACATTCGGACAAATTGAAGTCACTGTTGCAGCTTGATCTTATATTTGATCCCCTTCATGCTATCTTGGCAACCCTACTCCTCATCATCCTCATCCTCATCTTCGTATTCTTCGGACGACCACTTATACCTAGCCTTTACATAGGTAACCCTAAACTCTACCTCTTCAAGCTCTTCGTGACCTTCGAGTATCTTTCTATCTCTAATCCATTGGAAAAGACAGCTTCCACACGCTGACCTGACGCCGAAAACGTTCAACTCGACCAGCTGGACCACGTCACGCCCCTCGTCGTAGGAAACGTCAAACGTGAGCCCTTGTCGCATTAACAAGTCATCCATCTCATTCCCGGCATTTAATTCTGCTGCAATCTGCTTCCTTATTACATCTATCCCCTCAACAATCTTCTCTACTGCTTGTTTCTGCACTTCGTCGGACCAGAGATAGAATTGCCATTGTGCGTGCCATCTGTATTGACTGATTGCTGAAACGCGCAACGAATCTGCCGAGCTGAAAGGTGGGCAGAAAACGCGATATTCCCTCTCCCCCCGCATGCGGTCGTTCCAGGGGATGAAGAACAGTTCAAAATTTTCAAAACCTTCCTCAAGGGCATTGAACAGGGCGTTCCGTGCTCGTAGAGATGTTAACAAGAGGATCAGGATATGATTAACAGAACGCAACGCAGAGTTTCTGGGCGTATCCTGCACCCCGTCTTTGGCGGAACAGGCTTCGAATCTCATGAACAGCCCTTCTGGAGGAAAGGTCAATGACTTGAATGTCGGCACTATCTCTTCGTCTATTTCCTCTCGATAAATGCGATTGATAGTGCCGGACGGTATAGATGCGTCAGCTACACGGAGAAGCAGTCGGGCCTGTGCAAGCGACAACGTGATAATCTGAGCGTCCGAGGGGGCGAGGCCTCGCGAGCGAAGAATGAGAGGAAGCCATCGCTTGAACGAATACGGCTTCTCAGAAGGTCTGGTCGGAAGGTCAGGCGCTTCACGCTCGGTGTGGAATGACGTGTTGAAACGCGCTCTCGCAGACTCGTCTGGATGCCGCCGCGCTCGTGATGAATACTGTTGCTCGACATCTGCCAAGACCTCGAAGTGATCGATGTTGACAAGCTTGACCTTCATTATGAGAACATTGATCGTTCGGTTCAAGATACTAGGGAGATAGATGATGACTAGAGTAGTAGTACGGGCAACCTGGTTTAGGTACCGTGTCTTATATCAGGGAAAAGCGACCCTGTTTAAAGAGAAAGATGGAGAAAGCTATAACGCGTCGACAGCTAGGTATGGCACTCACGCGTATCCGCTTTGCGCAAAGTAAGGTTAATGCCAAGTTTTTGAGTTTCGAGGTCCAAAAATGGAAATCTCTACACTTACACGAAGGAACGTATTAACTACCAGCCTAGAAAATGAAGACAAAACATCGGCTTCAGACCAACGAAGGATTATGCCATAATAAGTGTCAGTGAGTCTGGCAATTCATTGATCGATTGGGTCAAGAAGTGGACTATTGCAGAGAACGCGACACCGCATTGTGAACCTCTTCATGCTCATCACTTCGGCGCATCACAGCCTAGCTCATTCACAAATGATTTGGGGTTTTTCATACTTTCAGTGACTAATACAAAAGGCTATCTGTAGGCCGGTACAGTCTACACTATGTATATATAGAGTAGCCACAGTGCTAAGGGCACTAGGCCCCCTCCATCTCATCTACAACAACAATACATCACAATGGCATTTACCTGACACTATCCTCCGACCTCATCACACGGCGTGATTCACGCCGCGAACTTAAAAACTTGTGCTGCATAGCAACGAAAAAACTCGTACGCGCATTGTAAGTATGTTAGGTTCACCATGGAACGACTGACTTCAAGCCGCAGCGAACGCTCCCCTCCAAACGCTGAACCTGTGGCTATCACAGGTTTTGGAACTACGGATGGTAACATTGACTTCATTTAGATTTTCTAATATCGTCGCGTTGGAAATAACGGTAACCCCATAATCATACTTTGAAAGCAACTAGCTAAGATAGCTACTCGCATATGTATAGCTGGGGAGGTAGGATGTTAGGACTAGGTGGGCACGACAAGCTGAATCAATAGGCATGGGGAGTAGCCAAGCCTTCGGTCTGCCACTTAGTCTATTTCATACACACCATTATTATTTTACATGTTATACACTATTTGCTCATCGGTATCATGTGGTCAACACCCTAGTCGAGTTTCAGCTGAAGCGTGATGGTGATATTGCGTTCAGCGCCCTCCTCCCATGTTGGTTTTGTCCAGCACACAAATCTACACTCGCCCGCTTCAACGCTGATTTATCAAATAGGAAAGCGCATTACTTGCTATAGCTAAATGTCCGGTCCGGCCGACCATGCCTGCATAACATGCAAAGGCATATTCGGTAACTATCAGGTGCCATGGATATTTACTGGGAAGGAATGCAGAGGCTTCTCCGAGGATGAACATATGCCTAAGGTACATGGTGCGAGGGTTGGAGCTGGCTTTATTGAATGGAATAAGACGGCGCAACAGATAATCCTTGGTATCGCGGGAGGCTGTACTATGTGTAAGACTCTCGACGGATATTTCAAGACGGGATACATGAAGTCAAGTCTTTACGACAGGCGAGGAGAAATCAAGTTGCATATCTACTACATGCCCGACGATCGTCAGTTCATGGTGGGGATTTTCCCCGTAGATGAGAATGGGCAATCTGAGAACAACAGCTGGTTGAGTTATAAGTTGGCGCCTGGCTCAGGTAAGTACACATCGCGGACGATGCTCCCCCTCCTGCATTCGTTCCAGGTCCGTTGACATTTACAGTTGACGATCCCTGCGTTGGAGTCGTTCCCGGGGTTGGTATCGAGAACTTCACTCCATCCCGTGAGCATTTCCAAAACGTAAGAGGATGGATGGATGACTGTCGACGAAGTCATACGAAGTGTAAAGCGCAGGATTCAGATTTCAAGCCTACACGTCTCCTCGAAGTCATTCCCAACTGTCACCACGGCGATACTCAGGCGACTGTGCGACTTGTGCCCGGCCGGGAATGCAGTGGCGATTATGCAACCTTGAGCTATTGCTGGGGACGGTCCAACTACAGGACAACAACAAAAAATCTGGAACAGCACATGGAGTGCATCTTGGTCTCACAGCTGCCTCGCACGATCCAGGACGCCATCGTGTGCGCAAGCCGCCTCAATCTCCGATACCTATGGGTCGATGCTCTATGTATAGTCCAAGACTGTGAGAGTGAGGTGGCGCATGAGATCTCTCTTATGTCCTGGATTTACCGCAACTCCTTCGTAACTATCACCGCCGCATTAGCTGCTGATTCAGACCAAGGCTTCCTCTATGACCGCGAATTTGTTTCGGCGATACAGGGGGAAATTGTCCCACGTTTGCCCTTCCGCTGTAGCAGCGACGTGATGGGGTCGGTAGGCCTGTTAAAGTTCACAGTAACACGTTTCAGGGACCCTATTGTCTCTCGTGGGTGGACCTTTCAGGAGCAAATGATGTCTCCAAGGTTGTTGGTATACGGCACCCTGGGAGTGTATTGGCAGTGCCTTGAGAGGAGTGAGCCGGAGGAACAACCTTCTATGGGTTCTGCAGGGCGACTTTCGAGGGGATGGATAGTCCGGATTCGCCAGGCTCTACATACGCAAGATCCTAGTAGCCTGTTGACCAAAGGCGACAGCGAAGGGGACAGATGGGAAAAGATAGTAGAAGAGTACTCATCCCGCGAACTTACATATCCACACGACAAACTTTCCGCCTTGTCCCCCATAGCCGCCGCCTTCGGAAGACCCGACTCTCGATATGTTGCGGGTTTATGGGCAGACCGACTGGTCAGATATCTCCTGTGGCACTCACAGAGCCCCGATTCTGCATCTAGGTTATCACCCGCGGTAGCTCCATCCTGGTCCTGGGCCTCTCTAGCCGGAAACATAATCTTTAACTTCTCCCCTCAGAATCCATCTCTTTGGAACGAGCTAATCGAAGTTATAAGTTGTAGCGCTACTCCAAAGCATACGGTCAACCCTTATGGGGAGACGAGCCGAGCTTGGCTGGTGGTGCGAGGTTACGTATCAACCACCGAGGTTGACGTAGATATAGCACTGGCCCGGGCGAAACGAGCAAATGCCCCTCCCTATCGTGATACTCGTCTTCCCATTATGGGCGACTACCTTGATTCCGCGAAAGAGCACTCGGGTACTTCACTCTCTGTCTTCATCATGCCTGTTGTCCAGATCGACAAAGATCTCGTAAGCCTGCTGCTTACTAGATTGGGTCCCTGTTTTAGAAGAATCGGAATACGGATAGCTGAATTTGGGTATGACGACAGGCGACAAGTAAGCACCGGCAAGAAGGAGACAGTTGAGCTGATATGATTAGCGCACAATAGGTAGTGTGAAGAGAATAACGATTCAACTAGTATTTAATTTTTCTGCTGGCAAAAAGTATGCGGGGGCGGGGTAACCTAGGGCTGCTAGCGCATCCGTTAGGGGCGAGCGTCAGTGACGCTTACTCCTCACCGCCGAAGCGCTCACCGCATGCGGGG
This sequence comes from Xylaria scruposa, assembly GCA_022385635.1. Lineage (NCBI taxonomy): Eukaryota > Fungi > Ascomycota > Sordariomycetes > Xylariales > Xylariaceae > Xylaria > Xylaria scruposa. Next base: position 56,144 of record MU280251.1, on the reverse strand, counting down.
GCTCACTCGGAACTTCAGATGATTTGAAACTTAAGTTGTCGAATTCGTCAAGTCTCCCGATCCTCGGAATTCTAGCGAATTCCCCTGTATACTTAGGTAGAACCATATTAGGGCCAAAATATTGATATGTGTCTTTGAGAGCGATAACCACTTTTCCCAGGTCAAAACCCTTCTGGTAACCTTGGCTTCATAATCCAGTGGTTATAATCCATATATCCCAAAACTGTTACGCCCGACTGGAAGAGGAACACTGTTATGATATTAAAAGTTAGCGAAATATGCTAATGTAGAATTAATAAGATGCAATAGAATGGTTGAAAAGTATGGTATAATTCGAGATTACCCACTTATAGGAAGGTTGTACAGCCACCCTCTCATCACCGTAAGTTGCCCCTCGATGTCCATCCGGTCCCGTAGCAGTTTTAGCCTGAGGACGGCAGAGAACCAGCCGTCCGGCGTCCAGTTGTTCAGATCATATGGGTGACCATTGAGATTGACTGCCTCGAGGACATATATCTTCTGACCGGCGCGTCCGTTCGTCAGAGCGAAAACGTATATGATTGTCGCGCCGGTGAGGAGCAGGGCAGGCATATTGCACGAAAGCCAGATGTAGTAAAAGTATCTGCAAAACCTCGCCAACTTGCCCGTGCGGTACTGGGCCCAGTTGCGCAGCACGAGCGCCAAAATACCCCCCAACCCGACGAGAGCGAATGCCGTCCCGGCCGTGCCGTTGGCGGTACGAAGATGTTCGATGATGAGGTGGCGCGGGAGCATGGGGAGGCGGTGCTTGGATCCTTCAGCAGCGAAGTGCAAGAGCTTGCGAGCGGCCTTGTCGTGGAGCCATGTGAGGCTGCTGCTGACGAAGGACACCTCGATGATGGCGTCGATCATCAGCAGCCCGATACACGCCTTGAGCGCTACTGATGTCGCGGAGTGTGTGCGCGATCCTAACCTCAGCGCTATGCTGTCCACGTGGAAACTCATGCTTTCATCCGCCTGATAGCGTGAGAATTAGATGGGACGCGTTTTTGCGACGGCGTGGTATCGCATTTATTAACATCGCTGGCCATTTAAGCCTTCGCGATGATGCAACGAGAAAGCATGATTCCAGGATCTCCCGGCTTTTGCCACGTGCAGAATGTCGAACATAAGGATCATCACTATCTGGAATTGCTGTTCAACGGTCTTTTAGATCGGCCTGGCAACTATAAAAGCCCATCCAATACGTATTACAGAATCATATTCTTGTGAAATACAAAAACATTAATATTATTAAGTTCTAGGTAATTTTGTTGTTGTAGTGGGAATGGAGTTATTGCCTAAGTTTCACTATGAAGGGCAACTTTCGTCTTTTATGTTACATATGCCAGTCCTCGATAAAATTTCATTATGCATGAATCACCACGCACCACCAACATTACTACGTTTTGTCGCACGTTGGCCTCCGAGTCCTTGGCAAATCTCAAGCCGCGAAGCTGTGGCCTTCCAGGAAGTAGATGAATGCCCGCGAAACGAGATTGTACACCGAAGCTCCGAAGTTCGACTATCTGATCGAGTTTCTTATAGTGTTGCTGCCGACATCAATACAAGTTGAACGTAGCGACTAGAAGAATACCGAAGTACTATAGGCGGCCTACCTTCTGTAGGAACTGACTACGTGCAGGTTGGAATTGTTTAAGGCACGCATCGCGTTTTCGATTGGGTTGATTAACGTTCAAAGATGGAGTAAAAATCCGATTCCCTGTTCCTTAACCGGACAATTCACGATGATAGCGGGAAATGAGTAAGTGGGTAAGACATTTGCTAGCTGAATACTGTAGGAAATTGACTGTAGTTTCCTTTCATATCTAACGCCTTCACTCCCTACTGCGTCTAGAGACCTGGGATCTTTAACGTGATAGTAGGGTGCCTGTTGCTGCATATGATTTTGTATTTCAGCTGAAGAAAAGCAATTACATTTGTGTCTTGATATTTAAGCTGATGCCATATCAATTTACATCAGATTCTCCTTCTCCAATTCGGCTTCGTTCGACGCGAGCAGCGTGCTATTATGCTTCTTTACATCCTCTCGAGTAGCTGGATGCTTGGACACGACTTAAAAGGAGTTAATCCATTTATTACCATCCCGAGTAGGAGTTAGGCTGCTTACCGATTCTTGCGTATTTGCGTAGCATGTCATACTCATCTTCAAATGCCATGCCGCATTGCTTAAGATGATTTGCGCCTCTGCCCTCGCACATCGGATTCTTAGAGAACACCGGGCACTTGCAATCGGCAGGACATTTCATAGTGAGATAATACCACTTATGTTGATAGGTGGCCAATACTTTGCACTCAAACACCCAGAGATGTTCGCTCTGTACCTCTGCAAAGTCGATGTTCGGCTTCTCCGTGAATTTAAAATTAAAAGGTCTCGGCATTAATGGCGTCTTTCTAGGAATTGGGAATGCTTGACTTAAAACCCTTCCACCTTGGCGTTCTCGGGGCTTCAAGGTAGGTGTCTCCATGACTGTTCCGCGTGTAGAACATGGTCCCCGAGGTGCAATGGGAGCGGTATCTGCGCCCGTCGTATTCTTCGGTGGAGCGGACATGGTTGAGGCCTGCGAGTGAGAATCCCCGAGTACTGCAGGGCGGTAGACGCTAGACGGGCAGAAGTCAGGAACTGTAAGGTCTTGGGGCGTCTCGTCGATCCGAACGGTAATGTTGGCTTGAGATATGCTCCAGCAATAAGCGGCTGGCAATCGAACGTCATTTCGCCGTTCGAGCGACTCCGAAGCCTGGGACAACGCTTCTTTCGCCATGCTCTCTTTCATCTCAATTTCACGAGATAGCAGCTGATTCTTTAAATCAACATGATGCTGTTCGAATAGGTTAATATATGCGTTTAAGGGTATTTGAACTCGAAAAGGGCAGATGTGCAAGTATGCTCAGAAGGTAAGAGAAACTCTGCCTTGAACAACTTTTACGTGTACTTACTTGAAAAGCATTTCCCATCTCGGTAATAAACCTCTTCTGTTCATCTTTCCAGGTTTTTTTAATGGCATCCAATTCTGCTAAGCTCTTTTCCATAAAAGAAGACATGATGTTGGCGCCGGTGCTGTGCGCTGGGTTGCTTTAAAGGGCGATTCTAAGATGTTCTGTCAAGTTCCTGGATGCGAAAACTTTTATGGCTGCAACACGGAAGATTAGATAGCTGCAAAGGTATGAGAATTATAGTTAAGGTAGATAGAGGGAGGATAGAAAATTTTCGATGTGTCTCTTAGAATCTTTTAAATAAACAGGTAGCAAGAGTAACTACGTGCCTTCCTTCAAATGTGTAGTTGCTTATTTTGTACTTGTTTTCTTTGATCAGGTATGTGCTGGTAGCTGAGTGGTTCAAGAGTCACTGATTACCTGATACAATTATACGTTTGATATTGAAACATTGTACTTCGGATCCGTATAATAGAAATCCCGCTCCTACCCCGAAATAGAGCTAATGTTCCTTTCTCAAGAAACACTTATTGTCTCTTCTTATCTTACTACATTTTAATAAGTTTCTCGGGCCGTCTACGAATCGAAACCTTTATGGCATTCTTACATTGTCCATCCAAACTTGACAAACGTATGAGAGCCTTATCCTATGAACGTTGGCAGGTCACATCATTTTCACTATCTATGCTAAATTGATCTATGTTAGCCGATAGATGTTTCTAGGCCGCCTACGCTTTCAAGCCTACGTCAACACCTCTCCTAGCTCATGGTACAACAACTTTGATCTCCGGTCACATCAGACCATTTGAGCCTTTGATTCTAATTCGAATTAGTGCAAGATGGGGTCACCAAATGTGTAAGTGTATCTCTTGTATCTTCTTCGAGATCACTACGCAATTGATAACTTACGGCATATAGTGTGTTAGGCATCGACCTAGGAAGCACCAGCACTCGTGCAGCTATTGTAAGTTTCGTTGCAGAGAGTCCCTTCTTTTGTTTTTCTCCACTCAAGACCCTCGAAGCATTACTTACAGCAGATCAGTACGTCGGCGCTCCCGTTGAATCACTCTTCTTTGTTCAGAACGTACGCCACCATCCGCGCGTCCCTTTCGGGGATTTTCCATCGACATGCTACCCTTTCGACGATGGCCCTGCATACGTGGGCGTTAAACCCGATTTAAAGCGAGAATCTATATCCATGAAATATGGATTTTACTTGCTTGCAGGCGCGAGCGATGATCTCCTCAGCCAATACGATCTTCTAAACCCTTTACTGAGGTTCCGAGACGATGCCAAATTCCGCAACCAAATCAAGTCTGCTATTGATAGCTTGCTCACAGACATCTGGAGTCAAGTTCAAATAATGTGCCGGCCTAAAAACTGGGAAGTTAATGCTATTTCTCTAGCTATACCATCTCAATGGACTCTGGAATTTGAAGAAGTGTATCGAGATTTGGCCTCAAAAGCATTCGGAATTTCCCCTGAGAAGATTATCTTCGTAACCGAAGCTGGGGCTTTGGCCCAGTTTATCATCCATAACCATACCCTCATTCTGCAACCCGAACTTAAAGACAGCAATAGCGATAGCCGGTATATGCTTCTTCTCGATTTCGGTGGGCACAACATGGTACGCTTTTCTTTCTAGGTTCACAAACTCTCGTTAACTTTTTAATACAGAACTCGTGCATCTTAGCAATGTCATCCGTGGATATGGAGTCTCCAAGTTTTTTTCTTGGAGATAAGCCTAAAGGTAAGTCTAGTCCTAATAAATCTTAGATCATGGTCTAATTTTCATACAGCTGCGGGTGGCGGAGCTGAGCAGGTATGCATGTTCTGTACTATCTTACTCATCTGCTTTATTGATACAATAACAGTGGGAATTTTACATGTTCAATGCATGTATTGAATTAGTGCAACGGGTCCTGGACCCAGGCCGAGTCTTAACACAGTCTGAAAGGCAGCGCCTGCTCAATGATTTTCACACTAGCATCCCAGACCTTATGCACTCTGAAGCTATTAAAGAATATGCGTGGGACTTCAGAACGCTTGATGGGAAAGAACTAGTAGCATGCCTGCCAGCTAATGTGGTGGAAAGATATTTTTTGAGAGCCCTCCGAAACCCAGAAGCCTTGGCTAGACTGCAGATCAAAGCTGCTGCTAAGCTTTCAGAAGGGACAGCGCGTATATTAGTTACAGGTAACAGCCCATGAGAAACTGCTTCACTTACCCAGCCTATATTAAAACGCGGACTAACCGTTATTCCTCAGGAGGCACATCCCGCTCGCAGTTTTTCAAACGCAAAATTATCGATATGTGTAACGAAGCTGGCCTTAAGGATCCCGAATTTATCGAAAGCTGGGGATCAATGTACTTGTAAGTTATATTTTCTTAATTTTCGTTTTCGTGCGGAACAAAAGCTTAACTTAAGACTTAGTCATGCAAGAGTCGCAGAAGGCGCCGTGTATGCCGTTGCCCACCCATTATCGGTCGAATCATTTATTGCCCGTGGAGCTGGCTTTGGACTACAAATGCGCCAAGGGTCTACTAGAAGGTCCAGAAGGCTCTGGGACAATTCTGCGAACTTCATGTTGGCTGACGTGAGTACTCTCATCCTACACAATAACGAATATGGCGCAAATTACTAACATATAATGCTTCTAGGGCCACGGGAGTGAAACAATATCCCAAAAGCTCAACGGCTTGGATGAGTTGAAGATCATATGCAACCCATTCTTCACTCCAGGCCCGGACTCTTTGGAATACGGTAAATGTTACGACTTCATGGGCCTTGGTCGTCCTAAACGGGGCTTTTGGACATTTGCGATATCTTTCTACAAGTCGGAAGGCCAGACAAGGCTTCGAATGAAAGCCAATTGGCGAAAGAAAGAAGGAGATGCTCAATACCAACAGATTAACGAGAGCTTCTCTCTCTACGTCGACCATGGGTCAAAAACACTTCACCCTGGTCACCCGGGCCAAGATCAAGACGAAGTTACCTCGCAGTTGCAAGCTAGCTTGCGTTCCGTGAAGTAGGTAGTTATTGTGGTACTGCATGAGGTGGCAACTGAGCTTCGAAATGGATAATACAAGCAATCGTGAACGCTGGCATACGTGTGGATGGTGCGTCAGGATTGAGCGGGCTCGGGTTATCTGGCACGAGATCGTGTATAAGTACCGCGATGTTTTCGCATTTCTAGTTTTGCGCAGATTTTCAGCTCCTCAGCTATTACTTCTCCGTTAATTCCAAATGATCAGTTCGTTCCCTACTTAAGTTTTTCCAAATTCCATAACCCTTTAGCCCGACAAATTATAAAGTGTAGGTTGTAGTGTTTTATGTTCCTCGCAGTTAACTCATATCGATTGTTTTAATAGTAATGGCAATACTTAAAAAGGGGGAAAGGAAATCGCGAGCGAATCAAAAAAAGATTGATTGAGAACAGCGAAAGTTCGGAATTGCTCTAATTCTCGCGCGATAGCAATACTCATAGTCGCGTAATTAATATCAGGTAGTTGGTAAACGAGCCGAGGAGCAAAGATAGTAAAACTATTTCCTTCGGGCCTATATAGACCTGACTTCTTTGTTCCTTCATGCATAGTGCACATGCATATGCTCTCCCAGGACTCTGCCAGATCAACCAAGTAATATGTGCTTTTCTCGTCGCTGACATGCTCCTTATAACCATCTTCCTAGTCCTCTTGTGCGATCAACTCATCACAAAGCTCGATTTGCTGCAAGTAATCTCGAGCTTCAAAATGGTATTCGTTCAATTTATAAATCATCTCCAAGATATTACTGCACTCGTCCGTATCCTGAAGATCCAGCAGTCCTGAGTTTGCGAATGTGATAGCCTGATCTACTGCGTCGACAACTTCCCGAAGCTCTGAGATCTGCATGCCCATCCACTTCTGTTCCTCTCGAAGCTCATTGAGTTGTTGTTCCGTTCCACTGACGCTGTTTTTGATTTCTTTGACGATTTGTTGTTGTTGTTCTTGTTGAGACGCCATTGTGGATTGAGTTTGGTTGACTGGGGCCGAACTGAATTGACGGGAGCGGTGAGACGAGAGTGTAGTTGAAGCTATCGGACTTCTCGAGTTGATGCGTATAGATAAGATCGATTGAATTACGATGCTGGAGTTAGACACAATAAATACTCACGAGTTTTCATTGCTTTTTCTTGGTGTCATGCCTTGAATTGGCAGTTATGAGCGTGTATAACCCTTGCGCAAAGGGATGGTCACCTTATAGTAAATTACGGCGGCTATTCATGGCCTTCGAATGTTTGATTTGGTAGGTACGGTTCGCAGCCAGTTTTCGTGCGACGTGTAGCAACTATTGGATCTGGAGCATCGTGGCTTAGTTGCAGAGAGTGAATCAACAGCTTAGTGCTTATCGTTTTACTGTGTTTGAAGATACTATGCAAACATTGTACTCGGCGGCTACACCGTGACACAAGAATATAGTCCGGGCTGCCAAAATCGTTGATCTGTTGATACAGACTTAAAACACCATCGATGTACGCTCTCGGTGACATCATCTTGTAACACTATCGAATGGCATTTTACCTGGAAACTTTGTTTCATACTTGACCACATTTTTTTTTGAAATAGAACATTCTAGCAAAGTACCGAACTCTGTGCAACCGGCTTAGGTTCATACAACTGGACAAGCTGAATATCTATCAACAACGAAAAACGTACAACACCCGGAATGCAACAAATGAGGCGCGGCCTACAGTTGACCCATACATAGTAGACTATATGAGTGGCTTTACCAGAAACGCAGCGTTTTGGACTCGAGACTCAAGCGCCCTCATCCCTTACACTAGTAGTTGCCTCATTGTTTATTTGTTTGTTTGTTTTTAAGCTGCGGAGCGTTGGACCCGCCAGCTTCTGTGCGCAGACTACTAGGTACCCCTAAATGCTCCCGGTGTGTACTTTGAATTCACGATATTACGACCTAAAGTAGCACGAATGGGATGTATTATCCGGGGTAAACTGGGTCTCAAGTCGAAACGGAACCTCGAATTGAAGATTCGCGATCATCACGCTGACGGTAGAGCATTTTATTGGCGCGCAAATACAAGCAAAGTAACCCTCTGTTCCGTAGCAGCTGGCACCTTGTTCGTGGAGATCGGCACATAAGGTCATGCCTGCGATCTGATTCGACCGCTTAGCCTATGATGCCGCGTCAGCGGCGATGCGACAACTAGGCGCATTGCAAGCACATGCAAAAACACCGATTTCCTCTATCAGATGAGTTTTCAAATCGTAAAGAAAAAGCTCACAGATTTTATGCCAAGAATGACAAACTACTGCTATTACTCACATAAAGCACTTAGACCTATAATTGAAACTATATTATCCCCTACGGCCAAACTCTCGCGGTGTTCCTCCAATCACGACTCGACTCCCGGGAAACGATTACCGGATCAGGTAATTACTGTCACGGAGGCGGTGCCAACCAAAGAAAGGCAAAGCATGAAAGCCCCATTTCCCGATGGCTATAATAAAGTCGACAGAATGCCGGGCGAGAAAGTGTGTGGTTATGATCGTAGCAATCAATCGATCGACAGGAGGTACCGGGCGAATCAACATATTGGGTCCCCCGTTAAATAAATCACGATGGTGACGATCCGTACCGCGGCTCTGGGTGTCCTACCCCTGTTGGGGTCGGCGCTAGGCTACGCGAACCCCAAGACCTGTACGGGAACGTGCACCAATGCCCACGACCCGGCTATCATCCGGCGATCTGATGGCACTTACTTTCGGTTCTCGACGAACGGGAAGATCGCCGTGCACACCGCGCCGGATATCACGGGTCCCTGGACGTACAAGGGTGCCGCCATCCCGTCCGGCTCGTCGATCAACCTTCCCGGTAACCAGGACCTCTGGGTAGGTGACAATTTCAAGCCGATGCTACTCGGCGACTCCACAGAACACACAGCTAACATCACAACTCAACAGGCACCAGACGTCAGCTTAGTCGGCAACACATACTACCTCTACTACGCAGTGAGCCAGTTCGGGTCGCAGAACTCAGCCATCGGCGTCGCGACATCGACGACACTAGACGTGGGATCATGGACGGACCACGGGGCGACAGGGGTGAAGTCAGGATCGGACAAGCCGTACAACGCCATCGACGCGAACCTGGTCAACGCCGACGGAAAGTACTACCTGACGTTCGGGTCGTTCTGGAAGGACATCTACCAGGCCGAGATGAAGTCGTCGCCGCTCACGCTGGCCAGCGGCGCCAGCTCGTACCAGCTGGCGTACGACCCGGCGACGACGGCGGTCGAGGGCGCCTTCATCTTCAGGTACGGCAGCTACTACTACCTGTTCTACAGCCACGGCCAGTGCTGCGGCTACGACGCGAACATGCCGGCCGCCGGCGGCGAGTACAAGATCATGGTGTGCCGCTCGTCTTCGGTCACGGGGGGCTACGTGGATAAGAATGGTGTTGCGTGCACGAATGGCGGCGGCACCGTCGTGCTGGAGTCCCACGGCAATGTCTACGGACCTGGTGGGCAGGGCGTCTATCAGGATCCCAAAAATGGACCGGTAAGTGCTTGGGTGACGTGGCTCGTGTGCTTGAGCTGTGCTTTGCTGACTTGTGCCGTTTGCAGATCCTTTACTACCACTATGTCGATAAGACTATTGGCTATTCGGATGGCGATAAGCGATTTGGTTGGAATACCATCGACTTTTCAAGTGGCTGGCCTGTTGTTTAGCGGTAGTGTTGCCGAATTTATCGAGCTTATTCTTGCAATGATTGTCCGCTCTGTATGCTGAGAACATGTTCTGAAGTTCGATACACGAATAGGATCTTCAACTTTGCCCCTATTGCTCGTATGCTGTGATGTTGTTTTCCATAGTGTTCGATGGCAAGGTTGGCGTAGTAGATATACTAAAGTTAAGTACACGTCAGAGAGAACATATAGCGATGCCCTTGGTCCTACGTCATGTCGATATAGGTACCTTGACATAATATAGCAAGACTACCTCCTATTTCGCCCATGTAAAAAGATACTTGCAGAAGGAGATCTGGGGTAAAGTTACAGGGGGTTCAATTACAATGGCTAGTAGCAGCGGCCTCTGAGGTTTTCTAGAATGGTAATCATATGCGTTCTCATTGGCTGAAAATATGTTAGTACGCCCGGAGCCAATCAACAACCAGGTGATGACCATCTCCCATGATGTCACTCAACAAGCTGCAAGCATTTATTGCTGGATACAAACAGGCATAGACTTGTATATAAGATAAAGACTTTGATTCCTCGACTTGAGAACAATAGTATTCCTTCTTTTCATAGAAGTGGGAAATACTGGTCTCGACAATCCTGTCATCTTCACAGACACTCTGACTGCTCAGTCGACGATTACTTACAATGGCAACTGAAATCACCAAAGCCACTCCGACCTGCTGCGGCAAGAGCTCAGGCAATGAGTGTGTCTGTGGTAAGTCACATCGCGAAATATACCATGTTCGGTCTCCCGTATATCCAGGTTGCTAACATGTCATGTGCCACAGCCAAGCAGGCAACCTGCTCTTGCGGCAAACAGTCTGCGCTGCACTGCACTTGTCAGAAGGCTGCCACGGAGAACACTCTAAGCGGTGCCCGGTGCTCGTGTCGCGCTCGCCCTGCCGGACAGTGCACGTGTGAGAACGCCGCGAAGGAGAACATAGCTCCCGCTGGTAGCACCTGTGAATGCGGATCTCGCCCGGCTGGCTCGTGCACATGCGAGCGGGCTGCCGGCGCTTCGTACCCGAACGAGATTGATTTCACGACTAAGAAATAAGGGACGGGTAATCGCATCTTTTGAATCGGGACAGGGATGCGGCATGAAAAGAAATGAAACCAGATAGAGGACTCGTGGGAACATTCTCGGGCATGGGCTGGCGTTTGTAATACCAAAGGGTAAATGGATGGGAGGGTGATTTGGCGTTTGATACCACAGCGCCCTGCCTACTTCCAAGCTGAAATGACAGCTATTTTGGCACTGCAATTTCTTTTCTGTAGCTTGTACGGACACTCCATGATATTACAACATGAAGCAGGGAGGCTGAATTTCGTGTTCTCGCGCGTAACGTATCACATTGCGCTAATAGGCAAACAATAAAAAAACAGCAGTAGCCTATACCAGGTTAAAAGCTGCGAGAATCTAAGACAGAGCTTGTTGGGTTTGACTCAGTACGATAAGCTGTGAGACATGACGGTATGACCTCAATTCATTGCATGCTTCATTTGAAGGTTACCTGTGACTTTGGAATGTTACCTTGATTGTGTATAGCCTCATGCACATGGTACGCGTGCACTAGCCGCCCGGATAGCCACAGCAAGGTATATACATAACCGGTTGCTTGTGCTACTAGAGTATACCTGGCACACCCCTTCCGTTGAAGGCGCGTTGTATTCAATGTACAGTAGGACTTTCAAGTTGTAGGAAAGGTGAGGAAGCTCCTGTGGGCTCTCGTCACGTTCTGATTAGCCGCATCCAGCTTGTGTGGACCCGGGCTTCGACCGGGTCATGCCATCGCAACCACGCCGAGGTGCGCTGCCATTGGTCGCTCAAAAAAAGGGTTCCTTCCCCGAGACGCCAAGGCCAATATTTTGCTGTGCTGACTGATCTCGATTACCTAGCTGATCCTGGCTCGCTCTTATCGTAGCTGTTGTTGGTAAAAATACCTAACAATCCACACAACACAACCGCGCCCGCGTCTTTTTTCTCATTCTCATTTTCCATCCCCCATCTTTCCCTGCAGAAACTATTTTCTCTGCAAACATCAACAAAGAGACACTCGAAGCTCACATCGTGCGCATTGTGGCTTTCGGCTATTAAAAGCACACCTCGATCTCATACAAAGAACTGCGCTGATCGGGCCACCGGACCATCAGTTAATTCATCAGGCCACCAGGCTCGTTTCTGTATCGTGCGATTTCCCCTTCCTTTCATTTTTGCGTCGCGACGCAATCGCACACAACTCGCCCACCCTTTTCCAGCGTCCCCTCTGTCGTCTTAGTGTTAATCAACTGTTGACGCTGGGTTGCGACGAATAGCGACGAGAATCGCATCTGGATCGCTCGACGCCATCACCTATTTCCCCAATCTCCCCCACCTCCCATTTTCATCTTCTCGTGTCCTCGCACAGAGAGCGCATCGCAGAGACCATTATGGCTCCGAGAACGAGGAAGCCGGCTGCTGCCGCCGAGGCCCCTACCAAGGCCCCGAAGCGCAATGCAGCGCCCAAATCCGAAACTACCACAACTACAAAGGCTTCCACAAGAGCAAGTACTACTAAGACCACCACCAAACCTGCCCCCAAAGCCGCACCAAAGTCAACGGCCAAGGCCACAAAGGCCGCTGCCGAAACCAAGAAGCCTGCTACCACAGCAAAGGCTGCTGCTGCCACGAAGACAAAGGCCGCCACTACAAAGAAGACTGCTCCTGCCAAGAAGGCTGCCTCTGAGAAGAAGGCTGCCGTCGAGAAGAAGAAGCCTGCTAAAAATATCAACGGCAAGCGGCCAATTGACGAGGACGAGACCGAGGACGTTGCAGTCAAAAACTCTGAAGCAAGCGATACTAGACCTCAGAAGAGGGCTCGCGTTGCCGCCACTGAGGATGGCCCTACTGGTTGGCGTAAGCAGATCGTAGCGAAGCGGCGGAAGAGGGATGTTGTCGATAATCCCGTCCCTACCACTCCCCTCGACATCTTCGTCTTTGGAGAAGGCAGCGCTGGCGAACTGGGTCTGGGCAGCAAGGTATACCCCGGAGAAAAGAAGCCACAGAAGCCAACCGATGTCAAGCGACCTCGTATAAATCATAACCTCGGCGCCGAAGCTGTCGGTGTTGTTGATATCGCCTGCGGAGGCATGCATGCCGTCGCGCTGACCAAAGACAATCGGGTTCTCACCTGGGGTGTCAATGATGACAAGGCTCTCGGTCGCGACACAACTTGGGCCGGCGGAGTGGTTGATGCAGATGCAGATTCCGACGACGAAGATGATGAGGATAAACTCAATCCCCTCGAAAGCACACCTACCCAGATTGATAATGGTGAACTTGAAGAGACTGATATCATCTGCAAGGTTATTGCATCCGATTCGGCCTCCTTCGTTCTCACGACCGATGGCTTTGTCTTCGGTTGGGGGACGTTCCGTGGGGCCGATGGTATCATTGGGTTCGCCAAAGATATCAGGGTGCAGCCAACTCCCATGCTGATCGCACCACTACAAGACATCACCAACATCGCCTGTGGTTCCAACCATGTGATAGCTATCGATATCCATGGTAAGGTTTGGACATGGGGTAGTGGCGGTCAATTTCAGTTAGGTCGAAAGCCTATCACCCGTCATGGTGGTCCTACAGCTACGCTACACCCCCAACCTTGCGGTATGTTCGGCAAGAGACACTATGCCACCGACATTGCTGCCGGCTCTTACCATAGTTTTTACACTGATAACCAGGGCCGTGTTTGGTCGTGGGGTCTGAACAACTACTCCCAAACTGGTCACTACGACGATACCGGCAAGGATGACGCCATGGTCCTCCAGCCCAAACTGGTCGCGTCACTCAAAGATGAAAATATCGAACAGATCGCGGGAGGTGAACACCACTCGGTTGCCCGTACGAAAGATGGGCGACTCTTGACATGGGGTCGTGTCGATGGCCATCAAGTCGGTCAACCATTCGACCTTTTCACTGAGGATAATGCTATGTTTGATGAGAACAAGAAGCCTCGCATTCTTCTCAAGCCTACTGCTATCGCTAGTAAGTTGATCCGATGCGACTTTCGTGTATTACCCGACTATCACTTACTAACAATGCAATAGACCTCGACATTAAATTTGTTGCCGCTGGTGTTGACACTAGTTTCGCGATCGATTCGGCTGGCCGCGTGTATTCGTGGGGATTCTCCGCGACCTACCAAACTGGCCAAGGCACCACAGACGATATTGAGATTCCAACATTGATTGATAACAGCGCTGTCCATGGTCGGAAAATAGTCCTGGCTAGTGCCGGTGGCCAGTTTTCCGTGCTTGCTGCAGCGCACGGCGAAGCCGGCTCTCCCGCAGTCAACGGAAACTAGGCCATGATGACGGATGGTATAACAAAGGGTAACGAGGATCTCTGATTTTGAAATTGTACTAGTATATTAATCGTTGCATTTTGAATGAGGTTGGAGAGATCTATGATTAGTCGCAATGATGTAGCGGCTCTGGCTGGTGGGCATAGCGATTGACATCCACGCGTCTCATTGCAAGGCGTTCGGGATGACGGACGGCGAACTTGCTCTTCCATGCTATAGCCTTCGCAATAATCGGAATCCGGAAGATCGAAGATGAGATATCTGTTATGTTGCCTTGCAACTATGCTTGTCGGACGATAGACAGCGCATCATATAGTCTCAATAGTGGGCGTGTGCAATTGATATTAATTGAACTTCATCTACTGTATGGCGCCTTGTATAAGATGCTAATGGCTCAGGATAGGTAGACGTGAAACCTTGATAGATGCCAATGGCGTACTGGCGGAAAAGCCAAGCCTCTATCTATATCTTGCGGCCGAAAATATCTGAGTGCCAGATTAACACAAATATGAAAACATTTATAACCAAGGGCGGTTACGCCCAGGAAACCAGTTACCAGGAACTTACCTATCTCGCCCCAATTGAAGTCAGAGAGCAGTCTATTGCAGAGAGATCACTGGTTAAGCAATGCATCTAGCTTTGGTGATAATATAGTGCCAAGCGTGTCGGAGTTGAAGCCTCCGTGGGGGATCGCAGATCCAGGATCTCTAAATAGCATCAACCCCTGAAGTTCTAGATGTTTGAAATGGCATCATATGTTGTATTATGTGGCTAATCTGAAATAATTGGTAGGATTTCTATATTACTGGATATTGTAAGACTTGTGAGAAAGTGGTGTGCGACTCGGGAGCTGCGATATGGATTATACGGAGAGAAAAAAAATCTGTTATAACCAATTTCCGCTGTCGAACAGTCGATTGCACACAAACGTAAGCAATATAGGTGCTGATATTGATTGAACTCTATTAACAGATAAGGATGTCTACCATCTCTTCCTTTCCGTCAATGCCTGCGTCAGATGTATTGTTCAGGCGCAGTGCAAAACGCAGAGCATTACCTAGGTAGGCACCCTACCATTCAGCGGTTAATAACAAGAACCTTATCCGGATCTCCTACGTAACGAATCAAATGTTGTTCCGAGATCTATTATCCAGTTAGGAGGTGAACGTACCACATCAAGGCAGAGATTAAATACTGATGGTATGACGATGATGATAGATTAAAGTCAGGGGCTGTCTGATAATGAATACCTGTTTCCAGACTCGAGTTGGCATATAGTTGGCAAATATCTCCATGATCTTGGCGCCAAAATGATGCCATGACCATCCAATTATCACAATTCTCAGTTGTCGCACTAAGAACTGTTACGACAATGTTCAAGCATTGGTCTGTTCTAACCTGGCTGGCGGTGCTGCAAGCTACCGGCTCACACTCAAAGAAAAACTGTCCAATCTACGGCCTTGGCTACCCGAAACCCGACAACCTATTCGGATATGATGGTATTCGCGGCGCCGCTAGTGCGCTAGACTCGGTGATCGGACAGTACATCGACAATGCCAACAACACAGGTTCTGACAAATTCTCATACTCCGTTGAAGTCTTCGCGGCGAGTGAGGAAAAGCCATTATGGTCGCACTACTGGACGGCGAAGAACCTAGCGACGATGAACACGACGGGGGTGAAGACGGTGGACGGCAACACCGTGTACCGCATAGGGAGCCTGACGAAAATATTCACGATGCTGACGTTCCTGGCCGAGGTGGGAGATTCCTCATGGAACGAGCCCATCGCGAAGTTCATCCCCGAGATCGCGGCCATGGTCGAGAACGGACCTGATACGTCGCACTCGCTCACGTCGCCGGATTGGGGCGCCATCACGATAGGGGCGTTGGCTAGTCAGATATCGGGCTTGATGAGAGACTGTGAGCGGATGTGCTTGCTCTTGCCTTCGGAGCGTCGCTAAGCGGATTGCTTGTTAGACTCGCTGATCGGGGAGCTCACGCAGAGCAGTAATATGACCCAGACCACGGCCATCGGTCTGCCGGTCCTGGCCGATGTTGACATCCCGCCTTGTGGAAGTGCTCCCGTGTGTAATAGAACCCGTGAGTGTCGCTACACTATACTATCTCATTTTGAATCGTACTCATCTAAAGTCATTTCGATCCTTTATCGCACATCGGACTAATCTCCAAATCTCAACTATAAGAGTTCTTCGAAGGACTGAAGAAGCTGCCTCCGTCCTTCTCGCCGTTCGTGACGCCTGCGTACTCAGACATCGGATACGTCCTCTTAGGCTACGCGCTAGAGAAGATGACAGGAAAGCCGTTCCAACGGTCTTTCGAAGACAAACTTGTGAAGCCTCTGAACCTAAGCCACACGTTCTACACCACGCCAAATGATTCCCTGGGTGTCATACCGGGAGGTAGATATGTGACGACCTGGGCATTTAACATGGGGAATGAATCGCCGTAAGCTTATTGTCAAGAATTGGGATGATTGTTTAGTTAAGGACTGATCGTAGGCCAGCACCGGAAACGTATATTCATCGGCCTCGGACTTAGCAGCAGTAGGGAGGGCCATTCTGAAGTCAACTTTACTTCCCTGGCCCGTAACACGGCGATGGCTTCGACCGGTGACATTTAGTTCCGACCCCGTATCATCGGTCGGGAGCCCCTGGGGTGTGCGGAGACTGCCACTAACATCTCAGAGTAAGCATCACACACAGTTCACAACTTAACTTAGTATCTCGTTCGTTCACCAGCTAACCTGCAAAGACTCAACCTACCAATTCGCAACGACATTCAACAAGCTCGGCAGCATAGGAAAATACAGCACCCTCCTCGCCGTGATCCCCGACTTCGACATCGGCTTCAGCATAGCCGCAGCGGGGGAACTCCCCGCATCTCTCGTTCTCGACATCGCCGACACGCTCTCGAACACATACCTACCGACTCTCCTCAGCATCGCGCGATCGCACGCCAACGCCACCTTCGCGGGGCAATACGTCTCAGAGGACCCCGCCCTCAACTCCTCGCTCGCCATAAGCGTCGACGCCGAGAAGCCCGGGCTGGGCGTGGGGCCGTGGATATCCAACGGGACGAACCTGATGGGTCTCGTGGTGGCGCTGGGCCAGAACATATCCAAGGACTACTGGGACAGGATCGACCCCAGCGTGCGGCTGTATCCCACGGGCCTGTGGGATGCGCTTCCCGACGGCGGGAGGAAGGTGGGGTTCAAGGCGACCTTCGAGGATCTTGCGGTCCCCGAGGTCGCGAAGCCGTTTACTACCGACTGCTCTACTTGGGTCAGTCTCTCGGCTGTCGTGTATGGATCGCAGCCGTTGGATACGTTTGTGTTTGAGATGGATAAGGATGGGAAGGTGGTTTCGGTGGAGAACTCGGCGCTGCGGAATCGTCTTCTCAAGGTTTCTTGAGGTTTGGTTGACTTAACTTTGTGAATATGGTATATATGATGGGATGCATTGTTAATTGTACGGTACGTGTCGTGGCTCTTTGAGCTTGTCTATTCCTTGTGAGGGCCATTCCAATCATGCGTTACGGACAGTAGGTTTCTCAATGAAATTCGGGATTCCTGCATCTCTTACTACCTAAATAGGTAGGTAGGTAGGTAGGTATAACACCTGTGTGCAGCTAACGACATACCTACCCTCGGAGTCTCCCTGGCAAGTACTTGCGCTACCTGATGGGGGTAGTTCTTACTGCATGGAGGCACTAATTGACCGCTGAAGAAACTGTTTAGCATGTAATCAGCCATCTCAAAATGACGGAGATGTGTGTTTGTGTGGCGAGAGAATCCGCGACAGCTTTAATGCTGCCGTTGAAGTTGTTTACTGTGTACCTTAAGTACCTAGTAATGCTGAAGTTTGCAGAGACGCAAGGGTCTTTGATGCGGCGGGGCGCTAGCGACTAGCCTACTACATGTATGCTAACTTATAGCAGTAACCAGTCCCAACGGTCGGATACAAACTTCTGATGGAATACTTGACTTAGGGTATTTTCAGAGCGCAGATGTCGCATTATTTTCTAAATTCACAGCTAGGAGATCAGGCCGCCACCTAACACGTAAAATGAGGATCTACTCTGTTCGGAAGGTTAGATCGGGAGGGACGTCCTAGCGTTGAAGCCCCGGTCTCCGTGTTTCCCGAAAGGCGAACGCGGACAGGCGCGGAGTATGGTCAAACCATAAACATGCCCACATGTCAAGATAACTCCAGGGGACGATATAGAGCCCTTGTCTAGCGATCAGACACGTGGTAACCTATTTATAAACCACATCTCTATCTATTGAATGAATTGGTGCCCCTTACTATAAACTGCCGCAGACACTTATGTGTATCATCTTTGATCTTCCGCACTTACAGAAGCTCTGACACTTTTACCTGTACAATTCAACACGATGACGGTATTTCTCATTACCGGGGCCACCGGTCTGATTGGTTTCCGTATACTGCTTGCTGCCTTAGAAGCCGGTTACACAGTACGGTATACTGCAAGATCTGAAGAGAAAGCCCTTGTTGTCACTTCAAACCCTGCAATCCAAAAATTGGCTCTTGGAAAAGACCGCCTTTCCTCAGCCATTATTCCGGACTTAACTGTCGACGGCGCCTTTGATGGTGCCTTGCAAGGCGTTACGCATGTCATTCATGCCGGCTCGCCCGTACCAAATCCGGCCTACGAACCAACTACCCAAGTGTTCGAGCCTACTATAAAGATCTCGTCGGGTCTATTGGCCTCTGCACTCAGAACACCCAGTGTTCAGCGCGTGATAATTACGTCGTCAATCGTGAGCAATTCGCCCCCTGGGCCGCCGTCGACAACACCTATCTCTGCGTCTGATCGTGTTCCTCTGCCGGATCAGGTCCCATCGACCTTCGACAATGTGTTCGAAGCGTACGTATTCGGGAAAATACTCGAGCTCCATAACACTGACGAGTTCGTCAAAACTCATAACCCTCGCTTCACTATTTCTCACGTGGTACCTGGGTACGTTTTCGGTCGGAACGAGCTTGCACTTGATGCCGCTATGATGCAAACACGAAATAGCTCTAATAACTTTCTTATGATGGGAATGATGGGTGGCGAGCCACCATTTCCCGTGCACGACAGCTTTGCTCATGTGGATGATGTGGCGGATGTCCATATGCGGGTAGCATTGTTGGATTCCCAGGCGGGGCGTAAAGACTTCGGTATTGCAACCAAGGTCGATTATAGTACAGTCTTTGGCCACGTCAAGAAAGCCTTCCCCGAGGCTGTTGCTTCGGGAGTGTTCAAGATGGGTAAAATCCCCCCGCTGCCTGTTAACTATGATTCGAGCGAGACCGAGGAGTTACTGGGCAGGAAGTTCAAAACCTTCGAAACTGCTGTAGTCGACGTTGCGGGCCAGTATCTCGAGAAGATCGGTAAAAATAAAGCATGAGTATGGTACAGAGTGAGATAGACGAAATGAGTGTCACGAAGCCCTACAACATAGCTCTCCGAGATTGGGGACATCTACATAGGAATCCCTTAGTTCTGTAGTATAGACATAGGCTTTCCCTTCACTCTCAACAATAATAGCCAACAATGGGGCCTTCGGCAGTCACAATTGCATCAGGAAATGACAGTTACTTATTCAGAACCACACTAGATCCATTGAACGGTTGGGCTATTTGAGAAGTGAAGGAGGCCGACAATGGAGGTGCTCAAAACGAAGTCTATGGAAAATTATTCTATCATGCCCGAGATCAGTTCCGGCTTTTCATAACCCACACGCAAAGGCCATCAACGAGACAGGGTGCGCCCACTTGGAGTGATTATGCAATCTCGATGTCAACCTCGATTTCAACTCCTCCCGAACGCTGGGTTGGCTGTAGAGTTATAAGTAAGGAATGACTAAACACAAATGCTTACTGAGTCGGGAGGAAATATCTTCACGGTATCATGTTGGGAAACAGAAAAGGTGTAGAAAAGTCGATAGTCAGTCTATGGCCTCGCTTTCTAGTCCTAGATTAAGATCGTGAAATGAAAGCCTAGCACAGTCATTGTAACATCCATTATTCTAGACCAGCCCAAAAAATTTCAAAAATTTGGACCGGTAGGGATTTGAACCCTAGGCCTCTCGCATTTTCGCGCCCTTCAAGGAAGTCTGTTGGGTGGATGCAAAGCGAGCGCTCTACCCCTGAGCTACAGGCCCACTCGATGTATTTAGTAGCAGGGATAGTTGTAATCCACACTCTTGTAGCTATTTGTTGTATGAGGCGTAGAAACTAAGCAGTTCTTATTATAAAGCAACAAACCTTTTAATCAAAGAATAGATCATTAAATGATTAACTCACGTTGAAGAATTGTTGTTTGCAATATTGCCATAAAGAAAAGAACATATAGGGTCAGCCTATAATAGTGTATCAAACCCCTTTACACAGTAACAGACGTCTTCATCAAATCGGAATGGTTCACTTGCGGATCGAATAAATCATTTAATTTCAATATTAGGATTGATTCTTATAGACCTAATACTCCCTTCCTTAAATTTATCAGCTAGATAGCGGATGACATGAGAGAATAAGTAAGTGGTTAGTAGTCGGCACTGCCCATGTGAAGTCTCAGTAGCCCAAAGTCCTGGTCGAGAGTGGGTTCTCTTTTGTTTCAATCATGTAGTTGCTCTTAATAAGATGAATAATGTATCGAGGCCACATCCTTGGTGCGCGAATGTCTTTGTAGTCTATATTTTTCAGTGACATGATTGTGATAATCATAAACAGGCAAACTGCAGGTAGATGATTACCTTGGGTTCAACTTGCAGATGTGTGATGCTCTAGGCTTACCGCGCACATCTGAAGTAAGTGAAAGAACTCAATCTAATCGTATCGACGTATCAATGCATTGCTTCCAGTGCCCAGCTTGGGTGCAGCTATGGGAATTTTCGGTATTCCCAGAAATAATGGCATATTTTTAAATAGACCGCTTGGTTGATATACCTATTGGGTTGGAGTCAACGAGCATTTGAGATGTGCGGCGGATTGGGCACTCGTGTAAACACATAATAATGGACTGGTGTGGTTGTCGTGAGTAGGTGGTCTTGTCTATTGCGCAATCGATGCTACTTCAGTAATTCGTTATCTCAAGATATATCTGGTAAGGCTAGACTATTCAGCTGATTATTAGCAAGGTATCCAAATAATGTGGTTTGCTTTAGAGGGCGTCATTATCATATACATTATAGGTAAGTAAGATTCCACATAAAGGCATCGTTTGACTCCGTGATCATCCGGGGATAGAGTCTCCTCCACTACCCCTGCTCATACTAAATCGCGGCAATTGAGCGTTAAACCACGAGCTAGGCATGCTTTTGGACTAACGCGACTCTAGTGTATAGGCTTAAACTGCTATTTTTGTTGCAAAGCCGTGATGGCTCGAAACCCTAGTATACCTTCAGGCTACAATGAAATCTATAAGACCAGATGCCACGGCATATGCAACTATTCACCAGTTTAGACCACCATCATAGTTTCTCTACATATCCTGTTCTCTACAATGGCCAAGTCAACCAATACCGTCAAGATCTCTGACGAAATTACCCTTTGTTACGAAACCATCGGGCAACCTTCGTCATCGCTCCCTTCCTTGGTGTTTCATCATTATTACGGTGGCTCACCCGCCACCTACAAACATATTGTATCGCATCCGAGCTTGCAATCTTTTCACAAGGTACTTTATCATGCTCGCGGATGGTCCCCAAGCACTGGGCCGTGCGACCCTAATGCTTACAGCATCACTGCACTGTCTTCTGATCTATCAACCATTATCTCTGAAACTGGTCTTGTGGATCAGAACGCTGGCTACATCCTCGTCGGACATTCAATGGGCGGCAAAGTAGTACAACATTACGCTGCGACGAACACGTCGCCGTCACTCAAGGGACTCGTGCTTGTGGCCCCAGCGCCTCTGGGAGGACTGGACTTCCCTCCAGAAGTCAAACTACAACAGCGGGCCGCCTATCAGAGCGCGGGTGGCGTGCGGTTCGCGCTAGAGAACGTGCTTACCGCCAGTCCAGGCACACTAGATGAAGAGGCGATGAGTCAGTGCATCCGAGACTCAATGCGTGGCAATGAAGCTGCCACGGCAGCATGGCCTGATTACGCATCTTCTGAGGACTATGGAGATCTAGAAAATAAAATCAAGGTTCCAGTGCTGGTTCTCAGAGGCGGTAAGGACTTTGAGCGCGACCTAGTCGGGCAGCTGGGTGCTGAGCTTGGTTGGATTAACAAGGCGATTGAAGATTGTGGGCACCTGATTCCCCTCGAGAGACCTGAATGGTTAGCAGAAGAAATCCTAAAGTTTGTAAAAATAGTATATTAATTTGATCCTCGGTGGTATGGTCAATTTCGCCGAAGATCACGTTCGGTTACGATGGGTTTTCACAATCCCTTGCTTTGACGCGCTTTCCCCAAACTTGTGAGACAGCTCATTCTACTCTGCTAAGCGCTCATACATCCACCACGTCCGTTATTACGGCCGGACAGATCAAGCTCGGCAAATATGCTAGCTAATTTTGTAGGCTTATAACATGGTGCATCGCTGAGTGATGTTTGTCTTTCTCAGTTCTCGGATCAGCATCGCACATCTACGCGAGAATACAAGGGAGTACCGAGGCCGGGTAGCTGATTTAAGTATGATTGGTTACTTTAGGCTAGATACCTTCAGGGATACAGGGGAACCAAAGTTTGTGTCGCACTTAAAACGTTGGTCATAAGGGAGCATTGCTGGGTAACGATTCGGAAACTGTTTTCTGATTTTTGGATAGTATGTATATCACAACCGGTCCGAGATCAGTCCTACCTCGCAAGTAATAAGATAGTTGAAATTATTGGACGTGGATCAAGCGAACTGGTCCATAGAAGATCAGTGAACAATCTCCAGCCAACTTATGAATACTGGTTAGGGCTTGTGATACTCTGGCCAGCTTGAAGGTATCCGAACTACTTGTATCGGCAGCCTCTCTAACTTGGCGAAGCTTAGAAAAACCAAATTCTTATGCGCTTCCCTGATGCTTAAAATGTTGTCTCGAAATCCAGTTTTTGTCGACTGTGGGTTAGTCTGTGGTTCGTCAGGCATCCGTAATTCCTTCCCAAATACTCTGGTCAAAGGTGCTTGCTGTGAAAACCAGCTCGCGGCCATCCATTCTCCGGTGCCCAGCATCCTAGGGACACAAATCGAAAGGTGTAATCTTCGTCAAAAGACATTTCATTGATGCAAGGGGGGCAAACAAGCATTCACGAAATCGGGTTGGCTGAATGTGGTGTCAAAAAGATTAAACTGGCTGCTTCATTGATGTTGTACAACCACGGCTGAAAATCGAGGTTAGCGTAGCGCATAGGACGCCAATCAAACACTACCCTATGGATTGTTTTCGTGACGCCTCGCAGTAGTTGGTGGGACGATCAGCTACCAGGGTTTATCGAGTCAAACACTTGTATTGGTTATACGTGTGAATGGTACACGAGAGTTTCCTAGTATCTATTCACTTGTCTACACATCTCGCGTGTTTGCCCCTCCCCAATGTGTCAGTCTGGAACTAACTCGTAACGCCTTGCATTTCATACAAGAGGTAGCCATTCCTACTCCTGAAACTGAACCAATCTATCCAACCTGTTCATCTGTTCATGTTGAGTTTATCACCTCTCCTACATATTACTCTAGATCGTTAGCATATACCGCCATATCGAGATGTCTCACCCCCTCGCTTTGTTTTCCCTCGTGCCAATGAACGATCGGGCCTTTGAGGTTTTGGATTCTCCTCACAACAAGAGATTCGTGCGAGAAGTTAACGGCAAACGAGTTTTGGAGATTGGCCATATCCGCTCGATTTCGGAAAATGCTAGTACTCTTGCTATAATGGGCCGTGATGGCGACATCATCCTCGCAGGTAAAAACATTTCGAAAAAGCAGTGTTCCTTTGAGATTAACCAAGATACCAACGTCGTCATGTTTTATGACCGATCTTTTAGAAATACGTGCCAAGTTTACGAATTTCCCGGTTCGGAAACAAAGAAGTTCGAGCTCCGGCGGCATCGTAAAGTCGCCGTAGGTGCTAAATTGAACCGCGTCATAGGGCTGGGCGGTCCTGATTGCAACATCTATCAATTTCGGCTGGATTGGAAAGAGAATCTCCACTTAACGTTGAATAAAGTCAAGAAGCGGGAATGCCTTGACTTGGAAGAGAACACCCGCCTTGCTGAAACCATCGACGATTCCGACACTGTCTTGCCATCTCAGATGGAGACCCGGGTCCACAACACGGTGCCTCGTGACTTACCGTTAAGATGGGCAAGGGTAAATACCCTGGGGTCTGGTTCATTCGGAGAAGTATACAGAGCGGTCAATGTGGATAATGGCACCTTGCTAGCTGTTAAGAGACTGAAAAAGCCCAAGGCAGCAACGGATTTGGAATATTTGAATAAGCTGAAAGTGTTATGGCGGCGTGAAGCAAAAAATCTCTCGACATTGAAGCACGTAAGTAATATGTCTTTACTAGAAAATCAAATACACATGAGCTAATGATGACTATAGACGCACATCGTTCAATTTCTCGCGTGGGATGAAGATGCTGCAGAAATAGTCATGAGCTTGAAGGACGGAAGTCTAAGGTCTTTGATCCAATCAAAAAAGAGGCGTCTCATGGATACCGACGGCATCATCCAACTCGCCTGCCACCATATGCTCCAAGCGCTTGATTATCTTGCGTCGAGAAGAATGGTCCATCGGGATGTTAAACCCGATAATATCCTATACTCCGAAGAGGAGGGCCGATATCACTTCGTGCTTGGTGATTTTGGACTCAGCAACAACCAAGCTACTGCGGTGACTGTGTGCGGCACCGGGTATTATGTAGCCCCGGAGTTCCACCTATCCGGAGAACAGACTCATAAGGCTGATATCTGGAGCCTCTTTGTAACAATGTTATGGACCTCGGGTAACCACGACTTTCGTCTCTTGGTGAACACGCCCAACACCACGGAAAACTTGTACA
Organism: Xylaria scruposa; assembly: GCA_022385635.1. Taxonomy (NCBI): domain Eukaryota; kingdom Fungi; phylum Ascomycota; class Sordariomycetes; order Xylariales; family Xylariaceae; genus Xylaria; species Xylaria scruposa. The sequence continues at coordinate 31,054 of MU280251.1, read as the reverse complement.
AGACTATTCAGGCAATTGGGACATACGAGAATCGTCTTGTAAACATGAGAGAAATGGGAGCTCTCAACCCTATGGAGCGAGCCTCCGCAGCCCAGATGCTTGTTAAGTACTACGGCGGCAAAGGACTCTCTACCCCGAAGAGCCGAGTTCCACCTCTTCCTCAATCACTGGCCATGATTCATCAAGCTCCATTCGCAACTCCCCAAGCAGCTCCACCGACAGGAAATCCAACTTACTATGGCATGGTTTATCAGGGCCTAGCTCCTCAACCTCCCGCTATGGTCTATGAGGATTTACCAATAGGTCATCAGGCTCTGCCTATGGCCTATGAGGCTCTTCCGATTAGTAATCAGGTTATGGATGTTGGCTATGTGACTTCACCAATGGGTAATCAAGGTCTCCCAATGGGCAATCAGAGTCTGCCAATGGGTGATCAGGTTTCACCTATGGTCTACTACGATTCACCTGCGGCCTATCCGATTCCGGATAGAGTTCATATGGATCAAGCTCTGATTCGTCGAGATACAGCCATTGCTCATGATGTTCAAACCATGAACCACCCTGCAGCACCGCCACAGCTTGGTCCCCGGAGGGCAACACATCCTTTCCCTGGAACAGGACAGGCGGATCTACCATTTCAGTAGGCGATTCTAGTCCAGCACGTTCATGGGAAGTAAAGATTTCTGGATACAGTGTGATATGAACGACATGGAGGACTCACGTGCGGGCCAATAGATTGAGATCCAAAGCTGCCCTAGCCGTAGTAGATCAGGAAATGTTAGAAAATTCGAAGGCACAGCTTGCACTCTTTGAGTACTAACTGGTTATGCGCATGTAGTGACACAACCGTAGCTAGCTATAATCCACAAAATAAACGTCCAGATAAATCTCGTAGAAAAGTATTTGCGTAAGAGTAGCCTAATCCCCTACCTAAGTACTTACTTTGAGTGACAACACTGTCGCTGTCTTGTGTAACGAGTGACTTTTCTAGACAATTAATGGCAATCAATGATGGGACATTTAGTAATAGGCGGGTTAATCTCCAATGCTACAGATCCCCCTACGGTGGTGGCAGAGAATATCCAGATAATTTAATTAGTAGTTTCCTCCTAAGACACCTATGAATAATTCGTAAAGCCTAAAGTCAGCAACTAAGTGATGGCTTGAATGCTGTTTTAGAGAAACTGTTAGGAGTTTCTGTCAGGACATTATGTCAATTGTATTGATCCTGAAGCTCTGGTACCTCAGGTTGTATGGCGTAGAGTGAGTAACGCGTCGTGTTTCTTGATACCTAGGTACCTACTTAAGACACCGCGACACGCTATTTGTTACACAAGGCCATCGGCTAGCGCGAACTCAGTGTCTGTCGAATCTGGTCGCACACAAATTCGTTTCTCATTCTCCCCTTCACCTTAATCTTTTCATTTCTTCTAATCAACTTATTTCCCACTCCAACTCCACTGCTACATCGCACCATCCCAATAATTCACCATGTCGTTCATGTGTGAGTTTATTGGTGGACCAGCCCTTTGGAAAGCGGATAAGGCTCTAGAGACTCTGTTAAATGACCCTCAGAAGCTTGAACGTGCGAGAAGCCGCTTTAGTCGCCCCCCTCCCACATACAGATCTTATCCTTCAGGCGCTACGACGCTACTTCATAGCCCGTCCGAGCCAAATGAGGAAGAACGTTGGCTATCAAATCGACGATTCCAACTGTCAGAGCAATACAGAGCCTCTTTGGCTTTCAGCCAGTTCGAGGCCCAAGTGATTGAACAGAAAGTCCGCTTTGACGAAGAGGAAGAGAATGGAATATGCACCGTACCTATAGGTGTAGATGATCTTGATTATGCGAGAAAAGTTGTCAAGAAGCGCTGGATTGAGCAAGGTATCTGGAACAAGAATTGGAAACGATGGGGTGCTGCAATATGGAGGTGGAAGCACGAAGAGCCCCTGGAGCTTGGACCTGAGTTACAGATTGTGTCAGAGACAGAAACCAAGTTTCCTTTTTACTCTCCCTTTCCTTGGACGATGAGATCAGAACATGAAACGGCTGAAGAGGAAAACAGCGAAGACGATGATAGCGAAGAAAATGACAGCGACGAGGAAGACGGAGAAGAGGAACAGGAAGAAGAAAAAAAGGACGACGAAGAGACCCTGCGCATTAAAAAGGAGCGTGATGTACGAGAGCGTGAGCGCGAGGCATCGCGTCCATTTTACCAGTTCGTTTACCAATTGTCGAAAGAGCGCGAGAAGATCCAACAGCAGTTGAGACACAACGGAGAAACCATTACAGACCCCGATGATATCAGCACCATAGCATATGAGGCAACTAAAAATATCTGGATAAAAAGAGGGATATGGGACGAGAAATGGGGAATAATGCCGGGGATGTCCTGGAGACATGAACAACAATCGCACGACGAGTGGCTTGAACAGCAGATGCGCGGGGTTACTTGGCCCGGTCCGGCAACGCCGCCTAAGCCTGATAGCCCCTTTACATTCAACGAAACGAACCTGGTGGACTTCCGATCTGTGTCTTCTTCTCCTGCTGAACTGAATCATGAAGCGTTCTCAACGAATCTTGATCATTCAGAACCTATGGTAATCGACGCCCCTGAAATACCAGACATCGTCCTCAATGACACCGCCCTCAATACTTCCCGACACACAAGCCCACCACCTTCTTCGAAAGAAAAAAGACCGCGGGGGCGACCGCGTAAGGCTGCCGAGAAGTCTCTACAAGATCTACCAACTCCAGAATCGCCGGCACCCCTACGAAGGAGTAAACGCCTACAGGCGGCAAAGACTATCGTGACCTCGGACACAGTGGTGGGACGCCGGGGTCGGCCAAAGCGCGGTGCAACAAAAGCTGATGATTCGGCGCATGGAATTTCCGCGAGAGATGCTAGGGCGCTCAAACGACGAGCCCTAAAGCAAAAAAGGACTCAGTCATGACGATTATACTGAAATGTAGTAGCAGCGTCGATCACATGTATATTTTTGATGACTAGGCCTTGTCCAAGTTCAACCAAATATAAGCGTTATTCCTTTCAATACTTTTCGTATCAAGTTTCTTTCTCGTCAGTGACGATCTCAATACATCATCGCGTACACTGATTCTAATTATAATTCAAGCCTCCCAGCAGGTCGCTACAATTACTTTGCATCTGTGAGTGCGTGCCTTTCTGAATCCGAGTGCTTTCAATAAGATGCTACCAGAACAGTTTAACTATCTATAGTACTCTCGTGTCGCGCCTGGAATGGTATCCTGGCATTTATAATAAACGCCATTCGAGATTAGTTAGCAGGATATACCCCCGAAGCGTTCAAACTTGATTTCAAACAGCTCCCCCAAGTATAATCGGCATCAAAGTTTACAATCTTATGATATCATTGAATTCAAATAGGTACTTCTAAGATACAGAATTGACGAAAATCTCTTGACAGAAGTGAGAATAAGCTTTTACCTCCATGCATGTCATGAATAATCTAGTCTTGCCGAGCTAGCAAAGTCGTATTGGGTTAGGTTAGGTGTTAAGAACCTTGAATGTTGGAACGTTGGTACGCTAGCGCTGCCACATCAATAGCACTATACACATCCACCGCCCAGGACCGCCTTAGAAGGTTGGTTTACACGACAGGGCCGAAAGGTATAGTGGGATATGGGTGGACACTAATATCATTAATTCATGAGCACTTCATATCTTGTTCAAATTCCAGACTACACTACCGCATGACCTTCATGATGCATTCAATTACCCTCCCAAAAGCTAACGAAATCCGAAGGTGACTAGGTTACTAGGTAGACGCGTGGCGCGCGGTGTTGACTACGCGGGCTAGCATATTCCGCTAAACATTAGAGCGCGTCGTTAATCTCCGACAAACTACACTCAGTTTGGTATACTGTCTAACGACTTATTCATATCTTTATTGAACTGTAACTCAAGGACCCGTTTGCTGTCTACTTGGTGGCAAGTCGGAAAAGTTGCCCTGGCGTGAACCTACCACTGGGACATGAAAGGCGGCCCTACTGCCTGCGCGGGTCCAGCTGCATATCCCGCGCCAAGCATGGTGAGTTGTTACAGCAACAAAATCTGTGCCAGGAAAACTCCGAGCTATGCCTGTCGGTGGCACAGTAACGTTGTCTGGTGGCTACAACGGCTATACGAGCCTGTCGGAGCTGTCTGTCAGGTGAGTTTATAGTACGCAAGCACTAATAAGTGTAACCCAAACGTACCACAGATGGCGGCCAATTGCCATTTCCAGATACGGGCGCAATCTATATGCGAACACATCCGTACTTGAAGACCAGGGAGTATCGAGCTATTAGAAGTGATTGATATGTCACGAATTTCTTGTTGGTGTAGGGATGGGCTTTAGTGAGCAATATATCAATCATGTGAATAGACACAATTGTAATGTTTGATGGAGCGTGCTGTGGAATAGCTGACGTTGATCTGACCAGATAGCAGATGACCAACTGGTCTATACGAACCCGTGTACAACGGAAAACGGGGTTTCATTCGCAATATCTTCAAAACCCGACGTTACCTAACATTTCTCGAGTTGGAGAGAATGTTACTTGTTACTTGCTGATGCCTGTTCGTACGAAGGCAGAGGCTCGTATCGTGGCAGGTCAGATTCTATATCCTGCGTATTTTGGGGTTCTGAAGGACCCGCTATAGCAGTTACGGGCAAATGGGCTGTTTCAAGAGGCGGGTGGACCATGATCGCGTATTCTCTGTCGGTATGTTTGATTTTATCTGTGACCTCAAATGCGAAACTGATCTTGACCGTATGGGTCTGCGAAATGTTGTACGTCGCAAATGAGGAGCTCAGTGTGCCTGACCTCCCGCTACCAAGAGCTTCCGTGTTGACAACCTTGGTGTATTCATTGGCTTTTGAAAACGGCTCGCGATTGTCTATGGCTCCCGCCATTTGGCAGATCCTATAGTTTCCTTCAGACTCGGGGCAGCTGAATATTTGCCTGTGTGCTCGTACTTCTGTGCGGGCCATGATTTCAATGAGGAAGTACTTCAGCTGAACGTCAGGGATCAGAGTCGCTGTGCACTCCTGTGCACGGGGCTTGATCTGGACTTCAAAACAAACAGGCTGCCCAAGGTGAATATCTTTGGGTGCCAAGCAAACCCAGTCAAAGGCATACGTAGGGAAATGCCCTGCGCCGAGCAGGGCTTTGGTCTTCTGTTTGAATCCAGACGGTCGATCTGACTCCGGCAAGAGCAATTCGTTTCTCACTGATACGTATCCGCGCCAATCGCAAGGTCTTCCCGTCACGGGCTGAGGAGCTCTCGGGCGCTCGTAGTGAACAACAGGTTCTAGGAGCTTGCTTACACTCACTGGCAATTGAGGCATGGCAACGTCAACCCCGACACGGTACTCAACAAAAGCTTCGTACCTGTGCGCGAAGCCACGATAAGAGCTTTGGAAACTTGGCGGCAGCGGGTGGTTTGGCTGGGTTATGAACCTGGGATCTTCATTAAAGTCATCGACAACCATAGCATCGGTGACTTCTGGGAAGGTCAAGCTAAACGGAAATACCGCTTCTTCGCCTGGCTGTGCTCTGAAGGAGTCATCGTACACGAGCAGCTTCCGTGAAATCAATGGTGCTCGTCCGCGATAGATACTAGTAGACTGGCCGTTGCTTTTCCAGATTTTCGTCTTTGCGCGTCCGTGGAGAAAGACAGAGACCTTGAGAGGACCGAAAAGCTCGGCGCTCTGCTGCCAAGCAGAGTACCTTATGTTGATATGTCCCAGGACTGGATCATGACTACCACAATGAATCTTGCCAGGCTCGCCGAGAACAATATTTGTAAAGAGCGTGCCGATGGACATGATTAGGATAGATGACCAAGATGCAAAAGTCGCTATAGAGAGGTAAGTTGTCTAATTTACGTAGCTCTTGAGTATAGGTTTATCAATACTGCAGATGAGAGATTAGCAGCGTATGTGTACCAATGAAAGCCTTAACATATACAGCCGTAAATTCAATGTGCATAGCCTCGGTGCCAAGACGCCATCAATCCAATAATTCTGTGAGATTGGTGTAGCTGTGTCTGCTCATGCAGTTGCAAAGATGCGATGATCAGAATATAACTAAGCGAGCCAAAGCCCTCGAGCTCAGAGACACACTACGTCATTTGAGGCCTAAAATGGTGTTCGTAAGTGGCGTATCGGTCTTGGCATCAACACTAACTCCTACACTTTAGTGCTAGAGACCTCCTATAATAAGTAACAAAGGAGTCAATGCAAGTGGAGATGTAGAATAATCAACCAAACGTGTTGGCTCAAGTACAATATTGGTCTGCGGCACAGCCGAGCTACGGGGCCGACAGATCTCCTCCAAAACTTCAATCTCTCCAATCGATGGGTGATTTTCGATCTTGAATTCAACTATTGCGCTGGTGTATGATAACAAGGGATGATAGAGATATATGAACTGCCATGATAGAACATCATATACATGTTAAATATTCTCATCTTAATTCATTAGATATAAAGTGCGCAAGTTTTACGTTTGATCTTCAGCTCCTAGGGTATCAGGATTGCGTTCCCGTTGGTCACATAATTAGTAGCAGCTATCACGGCACTCTATATAATAGCAGATACAGCCTGACCTAACTGCCTAGGTATGTAATTTTAGCAATATAGTGCCGCAGTTGTGTTCTGTGAAAACAGGTGGCTTCGCGCCATGCAACATCAGTCTTCCATTTTTCCCTTAGTTACTCACACAATGGTCATTATGAAGAAGAAGGAAGGAAGGAAGGAGGAAAGCTGGGGATAGAGCAGCAGACCGCGTATCTATACGTCGAAGAGAGACGTGCTGATACTTGACGTAGCCGATTGTTTAAGCAGGTCATTTACAAATAAGAACTATTCTAGCTATGCTAGCACCTAATGCTTAATAAGTTGCTATGAGGATAAAGTTAGAAGTCTTAAGACCGAGATAAAATTGTATCGTCGGAAAGGTTCGAAATGGATGTAATATTCCTATATGGCATACTGCGTCTCATCGCGCCACTACAGATAGGAATGAATGTATATCTACTGACGGCCAGGCAGTGTGGCTATATTATCGGTTCTGATGATGCCGATCAGCTCTTAAGTAGTAATTATAAGTAGCGTCATGATAGCAAGTGAAGCGGTCCTCCACAGGAAGAGGGTAGGATACAGTATGTTGAAATCAAAATCATAAAATGAAATCCATTTAGCACTTCAGGTTTCCGGTTTATATTTATGATCCCTGCGGGTCCGCCGACGCTTCACCGCAGGGTCTCTGCCATATTCATCCCTCTTCCTACGGTTTCTGGAGCCCCTTATCTTTGGAACGATAGCTATCAATTGTTCGGCCAAGTCTTCCGGAAACACAACTGGTATTACCCCAATAAGCATTGAAATATCAAAATTTCGGAGAACACCTTGGGACAGCACTTTCTTAGTAACAGAATAGAAAAAGTGGCGTTCTATCTGATCATTTTCGGTGAGCTGAATCCATTGTCCCGCCCTCGCCTTCAGGCATAGAGAGAAAGCTTCGCATATACTTCCTTGAGTAAAGTCTTTCTTGATTGAGAGGCCAAAGGACCATAGCGTAGAGCTACTATGAAACTCATAATCAAGATCTGCTCCGAAGTCGAAAAAATCTTGTAAAATATTTAGATATGATGTTGTGGTAGATGTGGATGCTGTGGATTCAAACGAGGCATCGAAGCAGCCGAGGAGGAAGAGAGCGAACGCGGAGACTCGCGCATCGTTCTCGCCTACGTTGGCATTTGGATTGGCTCCATGTTGAAGAAAGACTTGCAAGAGACCACTAGTTGTGAAATAGTTTGCATCACGCCGTGATCTAAAATAAAGGCTGAACAGCTTACTCCATAGCGTCAGAACCTTGTTGGGATCGTGATCATGCTCGAGAAGGACCGTAATACACTCCACAGGAAGATAACCACCGTCATTAGACGGAGAAGATGGATCACGGGTCTCGGGATGATGCAGTGCGGGAATTTGGGCTATAGCCTCGTCAAAGTGGGTAGGATTGAGAGAAATTTTCGCAGAAACATAGCGAAATAGGTTGTAGCGTATAGCGAGTTGTCTGAAAGCGATGCGCAAGTCGTTGGCTAATAGCCTGGGTGACAACTCCGCAACGTTTCTTTCTAGGTCGTCCAGCACTTTGACTAATGTGTCTACCCTCTCTGCGGTTACTTCTGAGGCATAACGGAGTATATCATGTAGTTCTACCATATTTAGGAAGTCACCGTTCTGGCCCCAGATATGTGTTTTAAGTTGGTATTTGATCCACGCCAATAACGCCATACATATCTCAAGAGCTGGATCGAAGTTGTCTCTTGATTTTTCAACAAGAAAGTCGTCCATTTCTCTGGTTCTAAGGAAATCACGAACAGTCCGATGCAGAAACTGTACAGTTTTCGTGCTTTCCAGGCTAGACACTACTTCCAGTAGCCCACGCGTCTTACTATTGATTCTTCGGCACGTTAGGTCAAGAGCTCTGGAGTATTCATCAAGTCTAAGGCGCTGGATTTCGGAATATGCGTAGTCGCCTGACTCTGATTGCTTCTCGTGGTGGTAATAGAGACGTAGATTGAGAGGGCTTTTTGCAGTTTGAGCGATTCGGATAATCCCCGCCATGTATTCATGATAAACTGGATCGACACCGTTGAGCAAATTCTTGAATAGTCTTTCAAGGTCCGTGGGTAGACTTCTTAGACGTTGCTGAAGATCCATAATCGTGTCATCGTCGCTTAGACCCTTTCGTAAGGACTGAGTTACAAGAAAGGCCCACAGGAATACACCCTCGGCTCTTTCCGCGATTTCTTGAATTAGTTGGCGTTGTTGCTCCTCGCTCATGCAGCACGAGTTCCACCGTGGGTGGGCTTCTAGACGATTATGTGCGAACTTGCGGATATCCTCTCGGGTAAGATCGTGAATGGAAAGCGTCGTATTTGGGTTTTGGCCAAAGAAGTCTTGAAAAACATTCCATGGCCTGCTAGAGACACAGAGCTTGATAAGTCGGGACTCCGAGAGTGACTTCAACGCCTGACAAAGATCCACATAATCTCCAGAAAACTCATCCAGCCCGTCTATAAATAGACAGAATCGCACCGCGCTGTCATTTTGTCCTGAAATATCCTTGAGACATGCATATAGCTCTGGAATGGTCCAGGACGCGTCAAAGTCCATGGCGCGACGACGTGGGATTGCAGGATCTTGTTGACGGCCAACTCGGCGGGCCATTTCCCAGCGCTTGGGGCAAACGAGGGGTACGATGCTTGGGCATTGCCGGAAAATTTCAAATAAAAGAGTCTGTAATAACCCTTGTTGAGACCTTTGCATTTCTGTTCCCGGGTTCCAGAAGTAGTGGCACGCAATAACTACAGGATTCGGCCCAGCCCATTCATTTACGAGCTGGTTGGTTATTTCGTGATCAGCGACAAATTTCATCATAGTCGACTTTCCTGAGCCGGCTTTACCAGATATCCAGAAAATGCCGCCCTCATTGCGTAGCCAGTTCGAGAACTTGGATTTGAATATCCACCTGAATGTAGCGACATTCGCTTCAGGGATCGAGCTATGCCGAACTGGTCTCGTATCAAACTGTAGGGAAGATAGGATTCTTTGAAGCCTAGCTAGTTCGTCTTGTAACGGAAGACATTCAGACAGTCGATTCCCTGTCTGTTCGATATCGCTTGAAGAAAAACATTCGTGGTCTGCGTGTAGACTTAGATAATGGATATTTCGAGTAATTATATCCATCTTTTCGTCTTGACTAAGCTGGAATGCTTCGTTGCCTTGCTTCAATGAAGCAGCAACCATTGAAAGACTGGAGATTTGGTCCCTAGAGCAGTGAGCGTAAAGTACTAAGAGACTGACAGAGCGGACGAACCGAATGACCGATTGCATATGAAGCGTCATTATGTTTTGGGCCTTGGCGATTCTGTCTTCCAAACCATTTATCTGACCTTTGTGCTGAAGATACCGGAATGAGGCTTTGATGCTTTTCCAGCGTCTGTTTGCGCCATTGTCTATTGATAATTTCCGCATAATCGATAGAAGCTCATCACAGTCGTTTCTGCATGATAAAGCTAGATTTTTCAGTCCCAACGCGTCCTTCTCGGGCACTAGATGATACTCGGATCCTCCCGATAGGATAAGGGCATCCTCTTTTGCTATGAGTTCTCCACTAAGTCTCTTGAGAACTTCACATATCTGTTCGAGCTGCAAGTTGTCATCCAAAGCCCCTTTTCCGGATCGGTAAATATCCCGAGAATCGAGGATAAGGTCCTTCGTGAAGTCAACAAATTGTACCACGGCGGCTGCGAGACCAAGAGCTGCGAGAGATTCCATTAGGACCCTCGTTTTCAAAGTGCATATCTTCGATTGAAACTGTATTCACACAAGTAAGATGGACGGATTAGCATTCGAGCGGTTGCCAAGACCTTTATAAAAGACGGTTCAGGTATCTAAACTAGAGTAGAAGAAACGTTATGAGCATATTTTCCATTCCGGTTTCTGTGTAGGCAAGTGAGAACGTAGATAGCTCCATCATCTTTTCTCCTCCCAATGTAGCAGCTAGCGCTTCTATATATTGACGACGGGGCTTTGCATTGGCTGGCTGACAGCACTGCCCAGTTAGGTTGCCCTGCCGCTTATGCTGGGTAGCCCCCCAAAACGCCCAACAAGGCACCCTGTAGCCTGACGAATTAGATGATGAACTATTGATTATGACAGGAAAGTAGCTGACGAAGGTGCACCGATAATGCCTTTTCAAAGGCAAAACTTCCTTATACTGGCATAGATGCGCGGGGGACAGAGTAGTGAATGATGAAATGGAAGGCATAAAGGGTTCCAAATAGAACAGGAAAACTATAGAATTGAATTAGCAACCCACCCTAAAATCGTTCGATCGCGCTACTGGCGGTGGAGCGATCTAGTTAGCTCTCTCGGCAAGTTAGCGGGCATAGTATTCCGGGCTTGCTAATAGCTCTATAGGCTTCAACTTCCTGTATCACCATTTTCAAGTTTGGTACTTCGAACTCTCATGTTCACTGTTAGGCGCATTACTTACATCAACTTATCTTCCTTCCTCATTACTGTGGTCAAATGCAGTCAGCCAATACTCCCCCCAAGATGGCAGTCAACGGAGGTCCAAGTCTTTTAGGGCAAGGTGTCAACACCCAATCAGCCCAAAGAATAGTACGGACAGTGGCTTAGACTCATTCAGCTTCGTCCTCTACGAGCGAATATGTCTCGACATGGGAGGGGGATGACCCCATAACGAGAGTACTTATAGTCAACCACTTCGTAGCCCTCGCGCGTCTGCATTTCTCGGAAGTCAATTGTAATAATGGCGGATTGGGATGCCGCGACGGCGTCCGCGGTTGCGGCCCTCATCGTTGCGATAATTGCTTTATTCGTCGCTATCGCACAGGCTACGCAGCAATATCTCATTACGGGCCAATTGATCAGGCTATGCGACAGCGTCGTGTTTGGGCCAATGCCTGGCCAGGGTCGTCGAGTGTGGCAGTTTTCGCAATTTCGCTTTCGCGTCATCTATTCTATTCCGCAGATTAGTCTCGAAACCGATCTGTGGCCCAGTGGTGGCGCTCATATGAAGTCACATGCAATCGGCGAACACGAACTGCCGCCTCTAGCAGATGCGGATAACCAGGAACAGACCAACCTGGATCGTCTGTCATTGCCAGTGGCTCTCCATGCCGGTGAAACCATCAAGAAGTCTGGTTGGGTGAAGATCCGAGATTGGTTCCGTCATAAGCGTGAGCGGCAGTCTGGCTCTGGCTCTGGCTCCGACTCCATGGATGGTTTGTCCGACCGCAGCGTGTCTATAATTCCGGTAAAGACGCGGTTCAGACTATCGATCCCGCTTCCTACTGCACTGCGGCGGCGCCGACCGAGTCTCAACTCGAGCTCCACCAGTAGCAGCTACCAGTCGAGTGTGATTGTCAGGAACGAGATTCGAATACGCCAACCTAGAGAGATACAGGGTGCCATAACAATCCTTAGTGATAAGACCTACTCCAGCAGCAGTGTCTCGTCGCGACTAACCCCTCAACACAAGACTTCCCACGCCGGAGAAGCGTCCTGGGTGTCTTTCTGCCGCGCGATTGAGATCCCATGCAGGTACTCGGTACGAATAGACTTTGTTGAATATGATGCGGACCGCTGTCCGGGCGATCTGATATCCGTCCCCATGCAGGTCTCCATGCGAGACATTGTCATAATGGCATTGATGGCTGGGATGGAATTGACTAGCGCGTCATTCCACAACAAGTCTATCTCTATGCAAGGAGCGGTGGGGACCCTGACCAGTTCGAATCATGCTATTCTGGGACCGATACTCCATTTTACCCCACGTACTGTTGGAACGTCTCTCCCAATGGTGTTCGGGGAGCGTATGCAGGATGTCTATGGCAAGATTAACAGATTCTGGATGCCTAGAACCTGGGATACTTGCTCCGTCGCGGGAAGCTTCTATAACTTCAGTCGACGACGAACGGTACGACGGTTAGATGATCGCTGGATTAGAGACAAGGAAGGAGTGGAAAGCTATGACCTAGACGAATACATTGACCCAAGATTTCCTTCGAAGGGAAAGAAGAGGTCAAAAAGAACCATTCACAAAACTGGGTCGAAAGTTGATCAGAATGCTGGCGGCAGGCTGGCCCAAGACAAAATTCAGTCACAAGTAGCTAATCGCCCACGCAACAAGTACTTTATTCCGGAACGACGCATGCAAGATGGGGATTGGGTCATTCAACCTCCAATGCCTGAACCGGTTATGATTATGAGAGTAAAGCCAAAGTCAAGTGTTGTGCCCGAAATCCCTAGCGAGAACCATATTCCTGGCGCCTCAATGGACATTCCGAAGATCAGAAACCCCATAGAAGGAAACGAAGACTCGCAAGTCTCAGGCGCGCAAGATGCTCCGATTATAAGACAGAGCGGACATCAGGGGTGTTCGGATGACGCTGTATCACAGCATTGCAAGCCACACAATAAAGAAGGTCACGAACCGGTCCCAGCTCCTCCGCGTAGACGAGCAACTGTAGAAGAAGCACCGGACGAAGAAGGAGCGTCGGGTTTTACAACTTCACCCACGAAGGCCAATGTAGGGATTTCGCCGTTACTAGAGCGCATCGAGGACGATCATGAAGATGAAAAACATGAGAGGCTCAGCACACCACCTAATGAGCGAGCCAGATTAGCAAAAGAACGACAGGATGCTCGAGCCGAAAAACTGCGACAAATACAGGAAGACAAGATTGTGGTAGACAATGTAATGAAGAGGGGGGCAATGGGCTCACCATACGAAGAAGCCGAGGGCATGCTGGGCCACTCGAGGAAAGACGGCCCCTTGCTACTGACGAACTATCCGCATTTCCCGGAAAAACAATTGCCCCCGGGTTCAGGGCCGACGGCCGAAGAAGAAGCGGCTCACGAGCGGGAGAAGACGCGCGAGAAGGAGCGTCGCGAAAGAGACCAGGCCCGTGACGACAGGAACCGTAAACGCAACCGCGCTGTCGACCTCACCAAAGTGGACATGTTTTGGCTTTGTCAAACAGACGCGATGTCCGGCACCTGGGCGACACCGTGGGAGCCGCACTTGCCCATCTCATCCGCTCTCGACGGAGCCGTGACTGTCGTCCTCGAGGCCCTCCTTGGATTCCTTGACGAGGGTACCTCTCTATGCTACACTGGCTCTAACTACGCGGCTCAGTACTCATACGAGAAAACCGCAGACTGGATGTTCCGCGGGAATTTCACGTGTCCAGCCTACGGGCAGAATGCACGCGGTGGCGTCATCGCCACCGGCACGTATAGAGGCGTGTACATCCCCTGTTTCGAGAGTATAATACCGGCGCTCGAGCTATTACATTCGTACCACTGGCAAGTCGACAGCGATGTGCACGACCAATCCGATAACGGGGAAGAACAGAACATCGAGCTTATGCGTCTTGATTCTTGGCTCTCCTATGTAGGGCGGGTGCCCGAGATCGCCGAGGGACCGCATAACCTCCTCCGACAGACGCCGGCGCTCGTGCACTTGTTAATCGAAGAATTTGAGATCGACTTTCAGAACATCGACCTCTCGGCTCGCGAGGGAGGACTCCAGGATATACAAGGCCTCGCGGAAAACGTGATGGATTTTCTGACTGACGAGGAACTCACACAGCCAGAACAGTTGTATGTTCTTGTTGCGTTACTCAGGGGCGTAAAGGCGGCGCAGTGCGTTCTCGCTGGCTCGGATACTACGGAGGTGATGGATATTCTGTTGAAGGATGTACAGGCTCATCTAGTATAGCAGACGTCGAGGTGTGTAGTGATATACGCAATGAGGTTCTCCTAGAAACTTATGTCGATGCGATTTATCAGTATCTGACCGATATACCTGTTAGTAGTAGATACGCCTTTTATCGTAAATCAACAACAGTATAACCTGTCAAGAAGACCAAACTGTCAACAAGCAGTAAAGGGGCATAAGACACGCTGGCCTAGATTGGGTCATCTATCGATAAGATATAATGGTAAGTCTAAGTACTTGAAACAAGGGCTAGAGTGCTAGGGCTTGGAAAGGTATTCAATATCGCAATAATATTCTTAGGCCATCAAGGAGGCCATAGAAGTCTAAGTTCCTCCCTCGAGCCCTGGCGGCGAATTTGGGTTTATATACATGAGTAGCTTCGCTTTCGCTAGCCTGGATAGTCTAGGCCTATATCGCTATTATCGTGGGCTTTAGCAAACATGATAATTACGATCATGATACCTAAGAACAGGTACGGGTAGCTGAATATACGAAACACCACCATGCAGGTTGATTATATGATACTGCAGACCTGACCCTGGCATACGGGTAGTTGCATACCTAGGGGCTACTCTGTGTGACAGTACTTCAGAAGTTTCCTCTATAATGATCATCGTATTCCCTTCTTTGCTACTCAATCTGAATATTCATGCACTTCTTGGACGGAATAAGAACTAACTTTTAAAAGCCATGGGAACATACTATTAAAAATCTCAATTATCATCGAATCTACCATCATCTAGCGAGGCAGCATTCTTAAAGCAGACCGGGACATTACAAGTCGCTACATCTTCTTACAGCCATCCAGTGCATATCTAGGTGCATTCGTTCCAAGGTAGTGAAGATAACGATGAATACGAAAAAGAGAGATAAGAGGGAGAAAGGTGAGGTGTTTATTACAATACCTATGGGATTGGCGCAGACGGATCAAACCCCTAACTCGACGACGTTGCAGTGTCGGTGAGCTGTCGGTGAATAATATCATCTACAGCGAAAGATAGCATGGCACAAGGGGATCTGCTCGATGGTTTTGTTTATTAACTGAGCTCCTTAGGTGGTAAGGCATGGCTTGTAGAAATTTCATAAGCTCTCTGGAACTCCTATCATCAATGATACGGTACCTGTAGGAGGAATCATAAGGTCCCTTTATAAATCGATTTGATTACAGCGGCTGTAGTTACAACAGGTAGTACTTGTCTCTACCTATAGGTAGATAAACACATTTACCTCCTAAGATATGCAGGCACCCTTCACGGCGGCCGCCATGCCAATTATCCGTCCTCTCTACAATATTGATGCAGTTATCCGCTATTCGACACCTTGTATAGATACGTAGCAAACAACTGGTGGCTTCTAATCCCTCCCACAACCCTGAAAAATATTCATGTCAAAAATTTTCCGTGCACATGTTCTCCGAGAACACCTATTTTTCACCTCAATTCAACCTCAATCAGCTCGACCCTCTCGCTAGTTAGACAGCCAACGTACGCTAATCTCCTCGTTGAATCTCTCTCTTAGTACCACTATTATACACAGGCATCCAAGGTATATCTGCTTTATCATTTCGCTTTATTTTCACTAGTGCGAGCCAGATCTTTACTGATCTTCTAGTTCTCTCTAGACTCGGCGATTTAATTACACTCATAACACCTAAACATCATGACCGACCTCAATAAGCCGGATATCCTCGTATTCTGCAATGGATGGCTTTACATCGCCTTCATCGGGGGAGACCGTTGCCTAAACAAGATGAAAGAGAAGGCCAGTGTTCACCATGCTTCCTATTACAAGCTTGGTGAACCTGCCAGAATGTTATAGTACGTATCACCCTATGCTCAAGTGGTTCCCTTTGAAATACCTTCTGTTCTGTTTTCAGAGATTCGTTAGACTGAGATTTCCCCCGCCTTATAGCCCTTTTCACAAACATATTTATGGGCATCGTCTAACTGCCAATCGCATATAGCCAATTCCCCTCCCCTCGCGCCATATTGATTATATATCCCGATATCACGGAATCCGAGTATCTTTCCCGCCAAGTAGTCGACTACGTGAAGAATCGTGGAGGTACCGTCATTTTAGGCCGCTATTTCGCAGCATCAGACTTAATTCAACCAACGGTCTTGAATAAGTGGCTCCGTGACTCGTGGGGTGTGCCCTGGAGAACCGGACGGTATGATATAACGACAGTGCTTCTACAAGATTCTCATACTGGACTGGGAACCAGTACCCGAGCTCAATTAGTGGCATCTTATAGCTGCGAGGCTAGATTACTTAAGAATGTTTCACCATCCGACTCTCTTTACGTTTCACCTGAGAACGCGAGGAGCCAGTTGACGGTCCGTCCTGGTCCGGTTGAAGCACAGACCGCCATCGCATTTGGAAGATGTGGCCAGGGCTGGTTGGGATATGCAGGTGATGTAGGTAACGAGGAGGGAACGGGAGAAGCTTTGCTGGCGATGATGGGCCTATTGGAGTGATATTCTCCCTATCAGATACACAAGGTAGATGAGGATCCTGAATGGTGGGTAGCCCGGCTGCGGCGACGATCATTTTTCTTTCTTTGTCACTCCTTTTCATCGCTTTCAGTGCTTTTGGAAATTGTAATTAGCTTAGATCTTCGCACATGTCTCAATGCCAGCATAGAGCTGTTGCATTACTTTATTGCGCTTAGGGTTCGCTTTTCGCTATAGAAGCGTTAACTAAGATAAAAAGATCCATTCATTTCTGCTTCGCGAGCATCTGTCTTGCATGAGGTATTCATACTTATTGATCATTTAGTGCCTGTATTAGCCATTTACGCCTCATGTGTATCTTGATAAAGGCTTCTCTAATACTTTCTCATGGAAGAGCCTTGTTTGTAATGCCGACCCAAACGTCGGACGACAATTTTAAGGCTCCCGTAGCCGCCTTATCGAACCATAAGTCGGCCCCTCGCCTCACCCGCAGGACTTCTACTATGAGACATGATCATGCCTTTTAAGCCCGGCTCGCCGAACAATCGGATAATAAGTCAAATGATGCTACCCGTTTGTCAAGCATATCAGATAGGACACCGCTAAAATGTTGTCACGATCACGACGTAGCAATGATACGAATCAGAATTGTGCATCGTGTCTTGCAAGTTATATACGTTCCCGTTCAAGTACAAAACATGTTCCTCTTCCATGTCAACAGCACCCGAACCTCTGCCTAGTCTCCTTATACTTATACCTCAAGCATTTGCTACACATTACAAGTTATACAGACAATCATGATCCTAAAGGCAAAGCTGAAATACGTGCAAAATAGACTAGTCGCATAGTTTTACAATACGCTAATGCCCCAGCAACCGCAACTTTCGGCGAAAGTATGAGATGGTGCAAATCGCTCATCATCACCGAAAGCTTAAATTAAATTTGGTAATTCCGAGCCAGGCACTCTGTTTATGTCTGCTCATTCGGGTCCGCGGATTGTAAAGGGGCTATCGAAAGGACTATCCAGAGAGTACATCGTTTGACTCTGCATATCTGGGCTGCACTCGAGAATGGTTACATGGTGCCTTATGTCCCACGCGATGGACGTGGGGTTCTCCTTTTGGGAATAAAACTTCTACAGGACAGCCTACGAGGAATGAAAGAGAGCTACTGTGTCGCAATAGACAAGCTAATTTATCTGATAGACCATGATTATACGGGGTAGATGCACAATCTCCCGTGGGTTATTAATGGGATAATGTTAGGAGTCCGGTAGAAGCTTGTGCCCACTCATCTTCAAGTTAGCTTTCAAAGATGGTTCTCATTTTCATCGAAAAGGGTCTGTTCAGGAAAATGCAGAACAACCGTCTCCCCCAAAAACATTTAACACCTATATTAAGTTTATGATAGCGTTATAGCTGCATTCATCCCTTGCGTCCGTCTTCCTTCAGTTCTGCACATCGATGTCCAATCATCCTTACAGACAACGGCAAAGGGACCGGCCTTGTCCAACCTTAAAAAAAACTCAATCTTGTAACATACAAGGGAGTAAATTTAAGTTCTGGGCTCGCTGTAGTTTTTATTGGCTCTGCGAAAGCAAACAACCGAGGGAGGTCTCCAGTTCCAGCCTACACCACGTAATAATTTAGCTCAAGGTTCGCCGAGCGAAACACTTTAGAGCCCCTGGGGCAAAGAGCTTACGATAATACTGATCACGAGCACACCTATCATTTATGTAACGGGCTATATAGGAACCAGTCTCCCTCGACTGCGTCAGAGGGGTTCGGCGGTTATCTGCATCAATTTCTTACCGGTTTCATACCTCCCGACGCTGTATTTAAATACGTTGAGTTTGCTCAAAACAACTTTCAGGAACTAACATACAATTATCTACTCCCTATTCTTGACTCAGACCCCTCCGAAAAGTGCGTCCATCATGAAACTTCTTGCTATCATCACCCTCCAAGCTGCCCTGGGCTTCGTATCAGGGGCCCCTGCGCCTAACGACTGTCTGGTCAAGCAACGAAGTAAAATAAAGAGTTGCAACGGTTTCTCAATAGACACGGGGCTGGTGCCTGCCTATCTCCACGCAGAATGCCACGGCTACGACGACAAGGCTGGAAAATGGGACAAGGTCGAGACTGGAATGGGCCTCAATAAGTTAGTTCATCTTGAGATTTTCTCATTTTCATTTAACTTGTAGCTTGTTGCTTCAATGATCGTACGTTTTCCTAAGCATATGGCACTAAACTAAAGTATTTGCAGGTGTCTGGCGAATGTAGAGGGCTATTTAGTAGGGCGCGAGAATGGAAACTTCGAGAAACGCTGTCGTGACCCGAGCATTGCGCAGGACGCTACTAGTGGTGCAGTTATTATGACTGCAATGTGTCAGGGCCCGCTTATTGAAGCTAAGACTTCTATCGACCTAGGTACGTATACCTTGCTCCTAGTGGAAGGAGCGCCTTCAAAACCGTAGCTTCGGGACTTTCTAATACTTCTATAGGACAAGTCATCACCGTTGAGAACGGTGACCTTGTTTGCTTCGGTCAGAAAGAGAAGCCCTGTGACACATGTCGGCAGCCAGAGTGAGCGGAGCAGATCTACAGTCAGGGCGATCAAACGAAGGTTTAGATATAGCGATCAAATCCCTGAGAACTTTAAATTTGAAAGGAGTCACATTTTCTGACCACCGGTACAACTATATGTTAGTGAATGAATAGGTACTTGGCACAGTCAGGGGAAATTACCGGAGCAGACAATTAGCTTCTTGAGTTACATTTGACTAATGAGGGATGGTTCGATATTGTGTAAATGTGTCAAGGGAGAGCAGTCCGGCATAAATTAGGCCGATACTCTATAGTACCTACTTTGTATCGAAGACCCACTGATCTCTGCTCTGTGTGGCTCTCCCTGTTGAATGTTTGGACCCCACATTCTATAAGCACGATTGCGTACCTCAAACTTTTGTTTGTTTCTTATTTACGCAGCATAGATGTTGATTGTCTGAACCTCTTGCCTCTTTCTCATTTATCACACCCTGTTATAATCAAGTGACTGGATATATAAAACTCCGGCTCCCCGCAACGCTTTTACTATGTCTAACTTACAAAGTACAACTCACAGATCATGACTAACAACAAATGCTCACGATCGTTTACCATGCCTTCATCGTCGTTCCCATTCTTGAAGCTCCCTTCGGAGTTACGAAACGCTATCTACGAGCAGTATACTCTCGTCGAAGGTGGCTATATCTATGATTTCGAGAAAGGCAAGCTACGTGCTGCCAACGAACCCGAGCACCCCATCGACCTAGCCCTTATGTATACATGCACGCAGGTAGCGAATGAGATGAGAGGCATCGCACTCAGCTGTAATGTCATCACCTTTCGCACCTTTTCCTCTCCCGACTTGGACTTAAGAGCAAGCTATTTCGATGTAATCATGAGAGACTTAGCTTTCTTAGTTGCAGAGGAATTCAAATTTGCAGAGGGAGACTATGATCATATGAGAGGTGCCGGTAGTTGCTTCGACAAACGTGTTTTAGACGAGTTAATTCGCGTTTTTCCCAAGTGCCAACCACTCTTGCAGCTGACCAGATACGTGGATCAAGGGTCGTGGCCCTTTTGCTATATGCCTGGGGAAGATTCCTGGATCATTGTCTCTGAAGCGGATGATTGGTACGTCTGGAAGGGGGTGCCTTCCGTCACTAGAGAATTACTTTTCTACGTAATCAAAGTTGTACCTAAGCTAGGCTGCTGGCTACGCAGTCAGTATGTATCTCCGAACGCACTTCCGACTCACGACCTCGTGGAGATACAATCAACATACATGCCCTGGGCTATCCCCACTGACAACGAAATCAGCTACGCCATCAGAAAATTTGGCAAGTCACGATGGACGCGGAACATGATGAGAATTGGGGAAATCCGTCCTTTCTCGGCCGCGGCGGCCGCTATCAAGTTCCTTCATGGCACACCAATCTCTACACGCAAGCACATAAGGAAAATCGTCATTCACGAAGATCGCACATCTGCAGCTTTTCCGGAGTGCCATGCCAAAGGTCTTATTCCATTTTGTGTGGAAAACCCATTCCTCCACATCGAACGACGCGTTGACTTGTGGCGTACCATTTTATACCCTACCCATCCCAAACGTCTGGATCCAGACTTGAGGTGGTGGCCAGGTAAAAGCATTGACGAGTCCAATAACTTATCTCGATGGATCGTTGAAGCAATGGATCTCTTTCGCGTTGGAATGCCAGAGAAATCGTTCTCTCTAGTTTTGGATGGTGAACCAGCCCTGGAAGCGTCCTCCGAATTTTTTCGAATAGTTCAAAAAGGCGCAATGTGGCAAGAGGCCTACGAACAGGCGCGAAAAGTACTTTCGACACCATTTCTAGACGAAAGCGCAACACCCGACTTTTATATCCGCGAGCACTTTCCGAGAATTCTAAGGGCTATGACTGACGATGAATCGTTCTTTATCCGATGTAATTTCAAAATTGATTTTCCTTGGAATGTGGAACAAATAATTGATCAAAACCGTCACTGTTCTGTAAAAGAATGGGTGGAGAATTGTGGGCGGGACCGCGATGAGACCTGTGAGCAACTTGAGAAACCGTTTCCGCCTTTCCGATCCTGGCGCGACTTTTATAATGCAGAATATGTGTATCCAACTGAACGTTGGAGGTATGCTGACGGATTCGCGGATGATATTGGGAATATAAGGTTCTTCAAGTATCCTGAAAACTAATCCAATAGCGAGTTACTCACATGATTTTCCGTGCGTATGGAAGGCCAAGACCAGAGATCGCGAATGTCTGGAGCTGTTGGTGTTATGAAAAACATGCAGTGGGTTAGTAACAAGGAAAGAAGTTTGGTATGTGCGTATGCGAAAGTCAAATGGACAGACGGAAAGGAAAGAGTTCTCGCATGTCAAATATCTCATGCGATAGTTGGGATTCATTTCCTTCCAATGGAGTGGATTATGTCCAATAATCCGCTCTTGTAGTCAGGGTTATGGTTATCTCTGCTAAATAATTGAGCTTTGCCATCATATCGCTATCACGCCGCCCAATTAGGTGCTTGTAACGATTCATGAACTGCACGTATTGCCCTATTGCTCGACAGCAATCATACCTGGAGCATGGAGGGGCGCTGATTGTAGTTGATAGGTACAGCGCTTACCATAAAGGGTTAAATCAGATTACGTAAGATGCACGTCCCCAGGTACACTAGCGCCTTCGCTGTGAGGAGAAAAAAAAAGGTAATAGACAAAAACACTCGTCAACGTTCACAATGCCACTCCGGCCTACACCAGTAGCGCTATCAGGCATCAGAATCGCCAGGTCATTCCTACCTAAGCCAAGAAATGATACCTCAGAGACGCCGAGGTGGGCGAGGAAGAAGATATGGGATGCAGAAATCAAGTCAGATGACGACGCCTTTGAACGCAAGGTTTTCGAGGCAAATCGGGGAATGTCAGCGCCCAAACACCGCCCCATGACACGAGCAGAACGAAAGGAACATAAGACGACCCAGGAGCTTTTGAAGGGTTCTTATGCGAAGGCCTTGTATGATAGGGTATGCTCCCTTATGGGGAAGACCCAACCGGACCTCAGGAAGATGAGCCGCCCGCTTCGAATATGGGCTGAGAGACGGCAGTGGCCCCCGGGAGGCTTCCAAGCAAAGTCTAAATGGACGTCTCAGATATATAAGTTCACGCGCCAAGTCAAGTTCTTTCGAGTCTGGTTCTTGGACTACCACGTCGCGAATGACTTGGGTCTTATCGTCGAGCGCATGGACAGCGCAATGTTGAATCGAGTGTCTAGGGAAAGCCTAGAGGCTCAAGTATCTGGCGCCAAGGATACAATGAAAAGCATCACATGCTCTCGGCACGTGGCACAGGTCACGAAAGCACGAAAGCAGCTTTTCGCAATCGCAAAGACTCTACGATCTCTTGAAGTCAAATTCACCCGATCGCCACATGAGAGAGGAATAGGAAATTGGGAGAGATTTGAGAGAGGAATAGGAAGTGGAGAGAGAATCGGGCCGCGTCGTTTCCCTAGTTCAATGCTTAGGGCAGTGGAGACGAAACTCCTAATGGCGGAGGTCCTATCCATGGAGCTGATCGTGAGAAAGGCGCTTATCGAGGGGCCCAGGATTCAACGGAAGGCGTTCAGAACACTTCGAAGAAATGGATATAAGCCAGATTTCCCTGAATTGCCATTCGATGAGCCGGATTTCGACGAAGACGACTGAAAACCAGATTACCTTTGTCGCAGGAGGCTGTCGCGGACATTCCGTGCACACCTCGCTTCAAGGCATTGGTCTCGCGAAGGGATTAAACAATCATTAATCTTCATCACACTGGTTCTCGCGTCACCCTGCTGTGTAGAGAATGGAGACTCGATATCATAGTGTCATTTGTATCTGGAGATGCCGTCTTCATACACCCTTGCTTTCTATTCGAGCCCTATAGTTTAGTGTCTGGATATTGAACCTTGTAGAACAAACGCTGTACGATATAGACATTTCAACTTCTCACTTTCAGATGTTAAGCATTTGCTATGAATCTTGCATTGCCTCGAGATCCTTCCTATCTCACCTTGCTTAGTACGATAGGTTTATCCGCACCTCGGACTTAGTTCTCGGGCATAAAGCATGATATATAAGAGTCTTAAAGTATTAGAACCAGTCGAGCGATGCGACAGACGCATCATGTAGCAATCATTCGTTTGCTATAGCTTATACGTCGTGTTAGCCGATCGCCAATCATTAATTTATATGGACTGCAATAGGGTATGCGTATCTAGTGACCTCTAGTAGAGAAATTAACTCTTGCTCTTGCGTGTCGTTCGACCTCTAGATATAAATCCCGCAGTAAATAGGCCCATCTACAGCCAGAACATAGTAATTAAGGGTTTAATAAGGTGGTCAATTGGTCCCTGAACCTCACACGTCCAGGAAGTCCAGTCAATCATATAAGTACAGAGTCTGCTAGTCTTACACCATAAAGTAGCTGGGAATCAGCCACCTTGACAGAAAATACCACAACCGCATGATGCAGCTTATAGGAAGCTGATTTTCGGGGGGTAATCTTGAGCTTGGCGAGAGATTTCGAGGTTGCCGCTGCCAACTATAACATCACCGGGGGAGTAAGTCTTGATGATCTTCGCGATTCCCCTCTCGTCGTACCACTTCTCCACGTCATCCCGAAGTTTTTGGTCGAGCCAGGTGCTCATGAGGAGGTAACCCGCGGGATTGTCCCAATTCTTCTCCTTCCAACGGTCATCCATCTTCTTCAAGTACTCATTGATCAGATCCTCGCTCGTCTTCACAGGCTTGCCATCGTTCCCTTCGCGAGCCGGGGGAATATGTACCATGATCCAGTTTTCTTTGTCCCAGACTGCAAGGACGGTGCAGACACTCAACCCAGCGGTCTCCAGATTGTCACCCTTGTCCCATTTCCCGGAGCCTATGGCATTCATGGGAATTTCGGCGCGGGCCTCGACGGATTTGCCGTCAGCGGGATGAGGTTTCCCAGATTGCTGGATCTTGGGACAGGAGGTACACTGCTTCTTGTCGTCGATGTTGCACTGAAATTCACGCGCAAATATCTTATGAAGCTGAGTGGCGGCATCGCGGGACTCAACTGCGGGACTTTGACACATGTTAGTGTTGCTAAACTTTGGCATTTTTGAAGAGCCTAGTGAGCCTCACCTAGTCTGTGGTAGAGCGAGACCTTGGCTCAGGCTCATGACTGAAGCCAGCAAAAGCGAAACTTGGGTGAAGCGCATTTTGTCGATTGAATGTAGTAGTATATGTTGGATTGTTATAATCAAAGTGGCTTATTAGCTCAGAAGAACAGATGATATATGTAGTCGATAGATCAGTTGTTGATGTGATGAGGAGCATATTGCCGGTAAATCGAGGGGATAACTATGCCCATTTATACCCAGATTGAAATAACAAACGAATTCGTAACCATTAAGGTTCGTGGTATTCCTCATAGGTTTCTAGTGTTTGGCGATGCCGATCCGCGTATTCAATCCGTACGTGTGGTAAAAGGACACAAGTGATCCGCGAGCCTCAAATTCTAAGAATAATCATAATACGGCCAAAGATACAGCTACATCACTCGAAGAATTCTTCAATGCGTTCAGCCAAGTGTATTTTTCCCCGGATAAGCGTCTATGTCTTCTTCTAAGCTGACAAATTTCTTATGCCGTCGCACCATGTGATCATGCGCCCCAGACGGAGATGGGATGCAATAATCTAACCATACCTCCGAAGAATCTGATACTCATTTACTCTTGTGTTTGATGGAAGATAGATCGTTAGATATGACGCTGCCAAGTCGGCCGCTATATTCAAACGCGATGCTGATTATGTAGGAGTCTCCCCATAGTCCGTCAGCCTTAACTTAGTATACGGCGTACCAAGCATTCCGCCAAGCCCTTTAAATAGGTCTTATGCAGGGGCGATCTTGATATGCATAGTTTAGATTGATCGGCAAGCTCCAGCATAGCCCCAACATTTACATCATTGAACTGCCGTAACTACAGAAGGAGGTTGTGATAATACGGCGTACTGCTCCACTGGATTTATGATTAAGTCTGAGTATCAGATGAGTCTCAAATGATTTTCGTCAATATCAGAATATGATTACAACACTCATGTCTTGATCATTACTCTGTTCATCTTCTTACTTCCAACCCATTGTTGGACTATTCACTATTGGTATCTCCTCCGTACCTCACGATATCCACTTCTAAGCACAATGGACCTTACACAACTTGCTTCTAATCCTTCAGATCCCGCCTGGGAAGAACCCCGTTTCCACTCCCTACACACTATACGACCTTTCTCTACAGATCGTGAAGGCAGTCAAGATGGTCACGATCTGAGCGAGCGAGCGAAGACTCTGGACCACATTAGTATGGAGTTTCAGAGACTCGTAGCGAAGAACGTACCCCTAAATGAGGTTGAGGAGTTCACAAGACAATGGGAGGTTACTTCAGTTGGCAACACACCTGTTGTGCAGCCCAACTTGCTGGCCTGGTTCAGCGACACGAATGCCCTGCGGCTGGCGTGTGCAAACGATAACCAAGACGTGATTCGCTTTCTTTTACAAATGGGATTGTCAATTACCCCTTCGGCGATCGTCTACGCTACTTCGAAATTGAGAGAAACCAATGATAATACAGTTTTGGAGCTTCTACTTGATTTTGGATGGGACATTAACAAGCCACTTGGAGATACCAGGCCGCCATTACTAAGGTAAGCATCAACCACCCTTGAGCAATATGCGTCCTTCGTCTTTCATTTCAGTATGATGCGAAATTGACGCTCTGGACAGCTCGTTAGTAGACATCCCTGATCTTGTCCTCTGGTGTCTAAGGAAAGGGGCCGATCCCAGTTTATCCAGCCCTTCAGGACTTTCAATTATCGAACAAGCGGCTAGCGTTGCCTCGCTTAATACAATAGAGTTGTTGGTCGAGAGGGCAGGCAGTTCTCGGAACGGGGCTCCAGTAGCACGCGCGTCCTACTCTCATGCTATTGGTAGCAAGCCCGATCGCGTTGAAGTGGCCCGGTACCTCTTGGATCAAGGCTACTCAGTCGATGCCCTCTACAAAGCCCATAAAGAATCATCGGGAGACGCATGTGAGAATATGATGATTGGATCGCAGAATGCACTTCACTTTGCCATTTGGAGCGGGAAAGAAGACATGGTGCGACTCTTACTGGAAAGAGGTGCTGACAAGACTCTGCCTACACGGTCTATTATGAAGACGGAGGGGAGAGTGCTTTCACCGTCAGAGCTGGCGAGAAAATTTGGACATACGAATATCGCGGCTCTGTTGCGCGGCACAGACGAGGCTGGTAATGGCTAAAGAAAATCATGGCAGACCCATCAAGACCTCACAGGTCCGGGAGATCGGCCTGTGTAAGACGAGGTACTAGGATTTCATCTTTTAGAAACTACTGTCACACTCACACTCTCAATTTAATACAATAAAATAGGTATCTGATTTTAACGAGAGTATTCCTTCGAGTTCTACCATGTTCGTACTAGAAGCAGCCATCAATGACCTCTCTCGCGCCCGTTTTACTCTTCAACAGAAGCATCCAGATCAACAAACTCTTCCATGGAAAAATCTTGCAATGAGCCTTCCCGCTGTTGCCCGTTCCATCGCTCCATGAGATAGTCATACGTCGGGTAATGACCGTGCTCTTCGGCTTCGCTCAACGCTCTCTCGAACTGTTCGCGGCCGTCTTCATCGCGGCCTGCGCCCCAATTTAACAGCATTGCTACAATGTCGATGCGTCCTCGAGAGGCCGCACCAACGAGAGCTGTCATGCCATTTATCGCAGCTGCTCGGGCATTGACGTCTGCTCCGTGATCTAGCAGGTAGTCCACTATTTGACCAGACCCCTGGATAGCTGCGAGCTGGAGGGCCGTTGCGCCAGAATTGCTATGAGGCGGTTCGTTAACATGAGCACCCAAGTTATGAAGAAGCTTAACCATTTCCAAGCTTCCTATTTCCGCTGCCCGCTGCAGCGCGGTTCGTTTGGCTCTCCCACGAGCAGGTGCGTTGATAATCTCTTCATCCTCCTTAACTAGACGCCGAACTAATTCCATATCCCCTCTTTCAATAGCTACTATAAATGCAGTCGTTCCTGATTTCGTCATAGGTCCTCGCTTGTTGGTGATGACGGCCATATCACTAGGATGACAGGAATATCTCAAAAATTCTGATACCATGCTAAGATCGTTACTATTGTCGATCAATATCGCGTATCCAAAAGGGGTGACTCCTTGATAACCTTGCTCCGAAAAACCATCCTTATCGACGTTGTGTTCCAATAGTTGCCTTTGTGCTGAGGCTGGATCCTTGCCTTTGGAGCCGAACCGTCTTTGACGTTGTTTCACGAAACCATGAGTATCGACATTGTGCTCTAATAGCATCCGCACAAGAGTTAAATCTGCGCTTTTAACGGCTAATACCAAGATTGCAGATCCGAAGCCTTGAACCCTCCGGTTGTATCTCCCCTTGTAGGCAGCCAGTATCGTCTTGAAAACCTTGAGATTAGTCCCATATGCGATATTCAGGGCCTTCAGATCATTCGGGTCAGCTCCTTTTTTCAGCACATATTGTACCAAATCTTGATCCCCAAGTTCAGCAGTTACTTGAAGCGCACTTGCTTCGGATCGTCGATTCTTCGGATGCCATAATCTGTCTACGTCTTCCTCCTCAAATCCATTGATATCAGCTCCAGCATCCAAAAGAAGATCTGCAAGTCTCTTGTCCTTCCATCTCAGCGCAGCGTGCAGTGCTTGTCTTCCTGGCTTTGCTCCTTCTGAGAGTAAAGCGCGTATTATTGGGTGGTTCCCTATTTCAGCCGCAAGAGCGAGCTCTCGGTACCCGATATCATCAGTATAATCCAAAAGCAAATCAATCAGGGGGAGCTGTTGGTTTCGGATTGCTTCCCCTAGTGCCCCGCTGCTACAAGACGTACCCTTGTTAAGCAGCTCTTTAGCTACTTCATAGTTGCCTGTTCTACAGGCAATTTTCAAGGCCCAATCTCTAGACCCATAGTGATCGGTAACTTCAGGCTTAATATTCATCATTTCATCGAGAATTTCCTTATTTTGAGCTATTTCCGCAGCATCCCAAGCTGCTAGAAACACATCCCAACAAGGAAAACAACTGAATCCACCGTGACGTCGGAAGAGGTTGATTATTTCCTCCTTCCCTATTTCAATAGCGATGGACAGTGGTGTAGTAGGTAGGCCTACACTTGCCCATAGTCGATGGATTGATGATCCGCATGAAAGTAGTGACTGAACCAAGTGCGTGTTTCCACCTTCGATAGAGGCAAAGAGTGTATCATCGTTAGGGCGCAAACCATACTCTGACGCCAGCTTCTCATACAGTTTTGCATGTCCGCGCTTCGCAACCTCGTTTAGGAGCCTCGGGTTTATTATTAGATTTCCCAGCTCCTCCAGGACATCGAGAGAGCCTTGTTCCGAAAAGTGGCCAAAGACACAATCCACTACTTCACTGAACGGATCGCATTTTTGGCTATGGTGCCTGATAAGATGTATGAGGCAGCGCTCATTGGATGTGAGATTATCAACCACCTTGGTCAACAACTCAAACGTATCATCATTAGGCCCACTGTAGCGATGAACAGCCCATTCTAGTGCACCACATGGGGATCTCGATGAATCGCCATATGTCTTGTTCAAGTCTGCTCCATGGCGTAATAGTGCTTTTATCGTCTCGTGATGTCGTAACATTGAAGCACGCTCCAACGGAGTGTAGGCTTTACCATCTACAAAAACTTTTTCCTTGTTGACATCCATATATACTGCCTCACATGAGAGGACAACGTTGAGTATTGTGTGATTACCGCTTTCGATAGATGCTTTAAACAATCCCTGAGCGATAGCCCGCATCGTGGGACCTTGCGCGACTCGGAACAGCTGAATGAGGGTTTGGACGTTTGTTTCTCGAAGAACCTTGAATGGTTGCCAGATGGGGAACTTATCGATACCAGCAAACCCATTCGCTACTGAGAATAGCAGTTGGCGACTCAAAAGGTGATTGACTATTCTAGAATCATTGTTTGGAGAGCTGATGGGCACACAGTCTGGCACGACTGAAAGGGGTGGAACTATTCCGAGTACGGCAAAAGCGCGTGGATTGATTGCGAAGAAGGTATTCCCCAAAGCTTGAGTGCCGTCCAAGCTCAAAGAGGTCAGATTCCATGCTTCTTGTACTAGGCATTCAGCCCCAGCAGCTAGTGCACTCTCTCCATTTTGGATGAGCCGTGGTGAAATCACTGTACCCTCAAGTAGACGCTGCCAAGTAGGGTCTTCAAATACCGTGCGCAAGGCATGGATGAAATCCGAGAAAGGTAGATTACCAGCAAAATGGTTAACCCGTTCCGGTTTTGGTGGGCGGATAGCATATCCTCTTGGTAGCTGATATGAACCGACCTGGGTAAAGATAGATGGTCTGCCTCTTGATCTGATCCGATCAAGAGAGGCCTGGGGTAGTGGCTTACCCCACAAGAATAATTTGCTTCCTTGAGGCATCCTTGCGAGCATAATGCAGAGCGTGTCAGTCTCATGTTGTTTGAGTAGATGCTTGCCCAAGCGCAACTGTTTGAATTTGAGACGATATTTATGCACCCTAGAGATAGTTAGAAAGGCAAAAGGTTATGGCAGTTCAGAACCCACGAGACTTTCATCCCCAGCTCTTTGTCAATTGTCTCCTTAAGCTTCTCAAGAGTCAAATGGCCGTGCAGCTGCTTGATCCTCTCTTCGCAATTATCCAACGGGCTGCTGTCGCCATTCTTGGCGGTCTTGTTAGAGGGCATACTATCCGTGGATCAAGTTGTAGAGAACGCCAAAAGATATTGTGAGAAGTGAAAGTTTCAAGCGTAAAATTAAAGATAGCTAGAGCAACTAAATTCCAAACCCTAGAGCCTGAAATGTCCCTAAGGTGCCTATTAGCTATGTCAGCACTTACGCGTCTAGTGGATGGTTGAAACTGACCATAATTGAGTGGTTCTACAGACCTACAGGGATCTACCGCACAACTTAACCACTTATATCACACCTTTGTTAGGTAGAAATCGCGTAGTTTTTGTTTTAAGATTTAATTTTAATAAAATATATATTATAAAAAGCTATTATATATATTTTAGTTATAGTTTAATTAATTTATTTAAGTTTTTTTAATTAAAATGTTTTTAATATATAATATAAAAATAAAAAAATTAATAAAAAATTTTAAAATTAATTTATTTATATTATTTTTAAGTATTAAAAATATATTATAAAATTTATTAATATAACTATAAAAAAAGTTATTTAAATTAAAAAATAATAATATTATAATTTTAAGCTTAATAAATTATATAAATAATTTAACTATATAATTATTAAAAAAACATGTTTAAGTTAATATATTTAATATAATATTATTTTTAATATAAAAAATTAAATATAAAAAGTTTAAATTATAAATTTATTGTTTAAAAAAAAAAAAAAAAAATTATAAGCTTAAAAAAGTTATAAAAAAAACGTAAAATTATAACGTTTAAAAGTTTAAAAAATAAGTTTTAAATTTTAAAAAATTTATAAATATTTTTTAATAATAATAAAAATAATAAAAAAATTTTTTAATATTAATTTAAAATATATTTTAATAATTTATAAAAATAAATTAAAT